>JADLZK010000661.1:0-14022 GCA_015847255.1 Hyparrhenia diplandra | reverse complement strand
GCCTCGCGTGGAGATGAGGCCGCGAGTGGCCCGGTGACTTTGCGGTCTTGATAAAAACAAAAAAGGCACACCTAGTTCAATGACTGACCAAGATCAAATATGGAAAAACATCTATGTGATCAGCAAGGACTTGGTCTGTTCTCATGACCAATGTTAGTTAGGTGTTGTTTGGTTTCCATAAATTAGGTATTGAGACTTATTAAGTCAAATGAGACTAAAAAATGAGGACTTATAAATCATGTTTGTTTGGCAAAATAAGTCACTTATAACTTATAAGTCTCATAATTTAATAAGATTTAAGGAGGAATGTACCAACTTAACTTATAAGTCCCATGATTTAATAAACAATGGCTGTTTGGCAAAATAAGTCACTTATTTCACTTTTTGACTTAATAAGTCACATGACTTATGGAAACCAAAACAACTCCTTAATACTGCATGCATATGTGTTTTGTTCTCTGCAATTTAGCATCCGAAAAAGTACTACGTAACTCGACAAACAATGTGCAGTCGCATACCCCTTCCTTGTTCAATCATTACTTTCTCCCTCGTTTAATTGTAGTTCACTTTGGGCTTTTCTAGATTCATTTCTTTACTATGTATCTAGACATAGTGTGTATAACTAGGTGCATAGCAAAAAAATCAATGTATCTAGTAAAGCCAAAGTGAACTACAATTTGGAACGGAGGAAGTATATTTTATATTGCAGATTTTTGAGTTTTCAAGTATGAATCAGGTTGATGTTTTCCCTTTTGGCGTTGTCCTCGTCGAGCTGATTACTGTGAAAAGGCTAACAGTTTAGCCAATATCGGTCTAGAGTACACATCAGTTGGTTGGGGCAGTCCATCAGAAACATGTAGGACTGATGATGTGCAGGACAGTACTGATGGCGTGCAGGACAACTGCTTTTCTTTCCGAATTTTGTAAAATTTACTATGACATTTTGCCCCTTTTTCAAATCTGTAAGCTGTAATATACACAATGTAATTTCTTTTTTATATGAAATATAGCTGGGATATTGCCTATTTTCAAATATGCAGTGTGATGGAATATTGAGATCATGGCTCTTGTTGATGGTAGCAAGAATCAATGTTGCTCGTCAGTTATGTGCTGAAGCTCTGCACAGAGTTTCGTGCTATCAGTTTCAAAGGTTCCCACCAAAAAAGAGGTTGGCAGTGTTTCTCTGATTCCTTACAGAAAAAAAGGACTGTGAATGGAATATGCAGAAATATGGCAACCAATCTAAATTCTAAATTGAGACTAATACTCCTGAAATCAAACAATATAAATGGGATTTTAACCAGCTGTTGGTACGTTATTGATTTTATTATATCTCCACAGTCCGAACCGCGCACTAAGACTAATCCTATTTCATTACAGATGCAGGAGCGTACCTCTCTTCAGCGTTCAGTCGAATGAAGTAATCACTACAGTATACCAATTACAGTACTACACTTTCTGCATGTAAGCCTTGCAGCACACGCGCCTCGCTCGATAGCCTCCATGGCGCATCCAAGCCCTTGCGCATTCACTACTCCCTCGCCGGCCAACAAGACCCCACGCATGCATTCCATCCCTCTCTCATCCAGGTCAACTCCACGTTGTACGGTTTTAACTTAAAACACACAGCCACGTCGAAATACAAAGTTCCTCAAGATACAGACCAGATATAGTAGACTCAAGATACAGACCAGATATAGTAGAGGCTTGGAGACCCGCAAAAGTTACAAAAGGAGGCCGCTACCAACACATAACGTGTGACGAGAAGCTAAAAGACTTTTTTTTTTGACACAAAACCCAGGGGAACACAGCCGCCCACTGGCTGTCTAAGATCAACAGAGCCAGTAACAACATTATAGTACAAGATCCATCAGGCATCTTTATCATCTCACAAACTGGTTTTGCTAGAATTTATACTAAAGAAATTCCAAATGAAGTAACCATGGTGATCGCTTCTTGAACGAAAAATAGTTCTTCTCTAAAGCATTAAAGATACTTTACAACACTGGAGGTTCTTCTCTGGAGGTCATTGAACTTGTAATGCTATGTGGTGCAAAAAAACCATGTTGATCGCTTCCTAAAGAAAAATAGGCTCTTCTCTAAAGCAAAATCTAAGCATGCAAGTCAGAAGTTACAACATCCAAACCCATGACTAAAAAACACACAAACCTACAACTACAAAACTACACAGACATGTCAGCATCAAGTGCAATCCGAAACCAGAGAGCACCCAATTCTAGAACTAAATCCTTACTCGGATAAACCCATAAGCATGGATGAAAAAATTAACACCACTATAATGCGAATTCATCGGCTCAAACAAATTTAAAGAGGAGTCTTAGCACAATACTTGGAATAAACTATGAAAAAAAATGAACACATAGGCAGCTAAACTAATCTCACGATAAATAACACCGATGAGAGAGTGGGAGCATGGGAATGCGGGGAAACCAACGCCAAGCCAGCAGCGGGCGGCCAGTAGCTTTTTCCGCCTTTTGGCGCTTTGCGAAACTTGCTCGATCCAAACCGGCCGAGGAGCGCGCAAGCCACCCACACAGCTAGATCTAACTTTGTATGCGTCCTCCTTTTTTCTCGAATGGTTTGGCCCGATCCATCTTAATGATGAATGGTCGCGAAAGGGCGGCGCCGAACCTTTTGCGAAAGCACCACCTTTCTCTCTCGGAGTTGATGACTCGTAGCCCACATCGCGGAACTCTCGCTGAGGTCCGCGACCGCCCGAGAGATACTCGGGCTCGCTGGCCCCGCATCCACTGGCCGCGCATCCGCGTCCCTTCCGGGAAGGCGGAGGGGAGGAGGAGGACGATGGCGGCGGAGACCATGGTGGCGGCGGCGGGGTGTGGGGTATGTGCCTGCGGCCCGGGTTGGATGTGCCAGCGAGCCCCCACAACCTATGTAATTTATCTATCTAATCTCTTAGAGTATTTTATTTGTTGTGATGTACGTCTTCAAATTTGTATTGTTTATGCATTGTATTACGTATTTTTTTTAAACATGAAACCCAAGAATCTAAGGTATCTATCAGACATCTTACAACCGAGGTCTTAGGCTAGCCAGTTGGAGCAAGAGGTGGCAATTGCTAAAAAAGAAAGTGGAGAAGAGACAAACAACAAAACAAAGATCGATAACAAGAGAGATGTGGTGGCTAGAGAGAAGTGACAGAGGGAGAGATAAAAGATGAGAACTCTAAATGTTGCTTGTCCTTAATCATGGAATTCCCCAAATATATAGGGGCTTATAAAATTATTAACGGGCTTTGGGCCCCTCCCAAAAATAGAGACCATAACCCACACTTCTATTTTAGATCTAGACGCCCTGTCGCTCAAAAAAAATAGATGGAACTAGGCCCATGCCTAATGAATTAGCCAAAAACATGTTTGGGCATGTTCTTCTACTATACTGTGTTACCGACCATGACAGCTCTCCCTGCCAAGAGAATTTTGGATACTCCTCCCATGAAGATTCTACTGCGGTTGTGTAACACCCGTGTTTTTGCATCATTTTAAAAATCACTAAAAATTTGAACTTTTTCGAAATAAACTAAAACTTGATTACTTTTCCGTAAAAACCAAACCCTGATTTCCGAAAACCCTGCACTAACATCCCACCATATAGAAATAGGTTCCTTTTATTTGTTGCTTGCTGGTGAACTTGTGGTGGCCAAAGATGCAAAGCATGACTTAGATGTTATTATGGAATAATTGCATGTGGATGATTTTACAATTGCTCTGGGAAATAATAATTATCGACACGTGTGCCTTACTATATTTATACATTTATATAATGGCACAGGTGGATAAATATTCTTGAAATATATAATGGCAACACCTTTCAGGCTTGACGCTCTTGTTTTTTCTGGCTTGCCGGTCTTGTTGTCTACTGCTGGTCGGCGCCGTCGAGGTGTTGTACACGGCCACCGTCACGGCATATTACTTCGATTGCAAGAGGACCGTGGAGGAGAAGGCTGCCCACGTCCACATGGAGTAGTAGATCCATCTATCGTCTGGCACGGATGCTCATAAATTTTGACTTGTTTTTTATATACTAGTGGACAGGCACATACGACACGCACGTGTCTATGGGCAAACTGAGATTGAAAATCAATAAGCATAATTATTACATGGAAGAAATCTACAAGAGGCACCAGATCTAATGTCATCATCTCTTGAGGTTCTAGTTCATGATGTGGTAATTGTAGCTCTTTAAATGACACAGACATGACTTCCATTTCCTTATTAGGGGGAAACAAAATAGAAGCACGGGGAGTACTCCAATTCTGCAGCAAGACCATACAAGAACAATATATGAACCAAAACTCTTAATAGTTAGCTAAGAAGAGACCATACAAGATTTGAACTTACATACATGTATAAACTAATTTCGGTAGAAGCTGTATCTAATCAACACTCAGTTTCTTTTTTCTTCTCTCTACAGGCCATTAAACTATGAATATTAACAAAAATGCTTTTGTAGGACCAAATTCATTCAATTTAGGAACATTCATTGTCCACAACAAAGAAGGGTTGAAATGGAACACAAATGAAATTCAGTTTTAACTCACCAACTGGGACATCCTTCCTTCTCTAGAAAAGATCTATTATTATTGCAAAGATCAAATATGAGCAATCAGTCTTGATTTCCTACTCTAGCAAAGATACCACATACTTGGTACATTTGTTTTTTACACTAAGTAGCTGAGTAATAATAAGGAAATTTATGAGACTTTTAGGAAATCATGGAATGAAGGCATTCCTCATTCCATTACCTGCTTTTTTCATGTATGTAGGACAAGATCTGAATCTGAACAAGTAAGCAAGAAACAAAAGATAAGCTGAACAAATGTTTCTAGATCCAAACAATCCGTCGTGTTGAGACAAATGGTGTACCAATATTTAGGAGGTTGTATCCCGAACCATTAGGGACTCAAATAAGCATTGGAGATGAGAACCTTTCGTTTGTTCGCAGACGCAACCTTGCCAATAATAGAAGTTCAACTAATTGCATCGGCTCAGCTGCTTCGTCTAGTCGACCTGCTCGGATTAACAGGTCAGTCACACACATAATAATACTCAGCTGATGGACCATGCCAAATCTTCCCTATATCCAGTAAAAATTTGTCCCTCTTCCACAAGCACGTACAGAATGGCAGCATGGACCCCTCTGCATTAAATTAAGATGTTTCAGTGTCTCAAGTTCTCCCGTTACAAGCATAACCTATAGGAAAAGTTCAAATTACTACCTTGTGTTTTCACTCCGAGTCCAGATAACCCCTAATGTATTGTTTAGTTTACTTTACTCCGGTGGTTTTGCAAACCGGTGCACTTAACACCTTTTGGCACTAATCTAATCCGGTTTTGATGACGTGAAGGTGGTTTTACAATTAATCATGCCACATAAGTTGCCGACGTGGCTAGAAAATTCTAGGTGCACATAACCCCTATGACCGATCCCTTGACTGCATAGGTACACAAATGATAAGCTAGCTAGACTACGTGACTCGTACGCGTGACATCATCATCGTACATTACTCTAGCTACCAGTATGTGACTTGGGCATACATATGCATGCATGGCGAACCATTGACTTCATGAGATACATATGCATGCATGCACCGGTTCAAAATTAATCCGATCCACAATGATTAATTCACTAAAAGCTTGGCCCAACCATGACTTCATGAGATAAACTGATGTTTAACATAGCCGACATAACCGGATGTTTAACATAACGAAAAACCAGTGCAGTCGAAGTATGTTCTAGTAATTTTCATCTGATGAATTGTGTCTATTGTGTTCAACCATACTTGTGTTTTCTGTATGGATCTTTCTGCTTCTTGTCCTTTTAGAAAGGAAAAATTTTTGTAAATCGATTTATCGACAATACAAGATTTTGCAAACAGTAAAATGGGTAGTAAGATTGTGCCGTCGCAGATGGATGTGCCCCCAGGCCCCTACGGTCCTCTGTGCGCCGATCGCCGCCAGTCTTCGATAGAACTTCCACGTGGTGCACGCACGAGTCAAAGGAAGTCACGTCACGAGTCGCGGTAGTCGTGGGGAAGTCGCAAAGAGAGTCACGCTAGGAAAATATTTTTGGCCACGTCATCAGCCTTATGTGACATGACTAATTGCAAACCATCTCCACGCCACCAAAACCGGATTGGATTAGTACCAAAAAAGATGTTAAGTGCACCGGTTTGCAAAACCACCGGAGTAAAGTAAACTAAACAATACATTAGGAGGTTATCTGGACTTGAGTAGAAAACACAGGGTAGTAATTTAGACTTTTTTCCTAACCTATAAGCATTGAATTCCACAAGACTTCTATTGTATTATTAATTCTATCAAAGATCCTAGTACTCTCTCCTTTCCACAAAACATGCAATTCTCACGCCTCGGGAAATAAAAACGTCGTAAACTTTGACCAAGTTTGTATGAAAAAATACTAACATTTATGAGACAAAATAAGTATTTTTAGATTTTTTATGAAATATATTTTCATAATAAATTTGTTTCAAAACACAAATGCTAGTAGTTTTATTTAGAAACTTGGTCAAAGATGAAATATTTTGACCGCACGCCTCCCACAATCGCTTGTTTTTGGAACGGAGGGAGTACATCCGTTGGCCAATTTGCCACATTAGTGCTACAGGTCAAGGGAGCGAGAGGAGGCTACAATATCGTCAGGCTGCAGGAAAATATACTCCTCAAAACTTATAGTGCAGATGTTGCTTGATGCACCCATGCAGAACACTGGTTGTAGGTACATTGTCAAGCTGTAAAAACTGTAGAGCATGCAACACGGTAAAACTATTCTTTGAAAAAGTGGCACTACTTGTCTGAATTTTCTAATAGATATATTGTGTATGCTAAATCAGCTTTGAAATAAACTTATGAATCATGTTTGAGCACACATCAGTGCATCACAAAATCTTCCGCTTACAGAGCTTGCCTGCAATAAGTGAAGCAAAATGGGTTATTCATGTTTGAGTCCTTCATAAATAGTGGCTATCCCATGCAAGCACATTAGTTAAAAGTTTTGTTTGCTCATGGCCGCAGTAACAGGCATTTGTTAGATGCTTCTTTCTTTTCTGTTCTGCAAACATATCGATCCATAACAAAAAGATATGTGGGTTGGTCATTCTATTGATCTATTCTACATTGATTTCATCGAACTTGTAAGATACCGAGAACCGACATGTGGTGCTTTTCTGATTTCTTGCTTTGGCACAAACTGCATAGTGCACAGATCAAAGCTAACAAACCTGCCGATATGGTCTCACATAAATCTATGTAGAAACAGTAGAATGCGGTTAATCCCATCACACGGGCATTACCCATAAAGCAAAAAAAACATTCATAAGCTCTTTTTGCCTTATAATAGTCGAGATCGCCCTCCCTCATCGCCCGGCCATTGTCTGCTTATAAACTTGCTAATGCTAATGTGAGAATCGTAGGGGAAGAGGTGAGAGGAATTTTATTGACGCTGCCGGCTGCCACCGCCACGTAGATGGTGTATCTCTCTTCCACCCCAGTGCCAAATACATACACAGAACGAAAAAGAAAGAAAGAAAAAAAGAAAGAAAGAAAGAGACGTCCAAATTTTAAAATGAAATAAGCAGTGAGAGCGAGGCAGGCAGGCAGGCAACAGTACGCACCGTAACGTTGGCGGAGCGCTTATTTGATGATACTCGTGTCGGTGGCGGAGCCTGGCCTGCGTGCCGGGGACGCGGACGCGTTGCGGCGCGCGCGCCGATCACGCAAGGCGGCAAAGACGATATGCTGGCGCAGGCCACGCTGCACGCGACGCAATGCTCTCGTGGGCGCTAACCAAGGCGGTCTGGAAGATGTACGCGTTCACCATGACGCGGGTGCCGGCCGCGCCTCTCTGGCTTGACGCCGATGTTGTCTACATGCTGGTCGCCGCCGTCGAGGTCCTGCACACGGCCACCGTCACGGCAGACTACTTCAATTGCGAGAGGATCTACCGAGGAGGAGAAGGCAGGCCACAGCCACATTCACATCTGTCACGTTATCTGCTAGGACCTCAGCGTGAACTCGGGAAGCGGAGCGGGGACGAGAAGCGCATGGGCTTAAGCTTAACTTGCCGCGGGCATCGGTGCGGACTGCGAGCGTGAACTCGTCGGTGGCGGGAGAGCCTCAGCGTGGTCGAACTCGGTGCCGGCATCGTAGGAGTTGGTGAGGTTGAGCACTGTGAGCAGCAAGCAGGGGAAATCGAGAAGGATTGGGGATCGGAGAAGAAGCAGAAGGCTAGAGGTAGACGGAACCGGCTGGAATCCGGCTGTAAGGTTGATAGGATTCGAGTTTGAAATATTCTGTTACAAAGATGATACTTCTCTCGTGCTCTTCTCCTCTACTTAATACACGAGGCGATGCCTCTGTTCCGCGCTCGCAGGCGCTTACTGGGCCCAAACGGTACTTGGGTATCTTCCACTTGTCTTCCTGGGCCTGGTCGCTCTTGGCTCAGTGCTAGAGCCGGCCTTGATGCCATCAGCCTGGCCGGTGACAGCATCGTCTTCTGGCATCATGGCTTCAGGGTGCTGCTGCTAACATCCCTCCTCCTTTGGGCACTGCTTGCCCCCAAGCATGTGCTCGGAAACTGTTGGCGCAGAGCTTCGTAATCTTCCCAAGTCGCCAGAGTACGAGGCAGATTGTTCCACTTGATCAGAACTTGCTGGACTTGCTCGGTGCCGCTGGCGGACGAAGCGAGATTCGAGCACCTGTTCAGGGGTAAGATTCAAAGCAAAGTCTGAAGGTAATGTCGTGGTCACCTGATGGTTAGTGCCCACAGCGCGCTTGAGCTGGGAAACATGGAAAACCGGATGCACTGAGGAGTGTGGCGGCAGATCAAGCCTGTATGCAACGGAACCCACACGACCAATGATGGTAAAGGGACCGAAGAACCTGAAGGCCAGCTTCTGGTGACTGCGTGGAGCCAGAGATGACTGAACATACGGTTGCAATTTGAGGTAAACCAGATCGCCAATCTCAAAGAACGCTCTGACCGCTTCTGATCTGCCTGTTTCTTCATACGGTTCTTGGCCCGGTGCAGGTGGTGCTGAAGCAACTCATCCATCCTTGCACGATCGGGAGACCAGATCGAAGAGGTCCCGGGTGGAGGATCAGAGAGACCCGGTGGTAATGCCAGCAATCTTGGTGCATAGCCATATAACGCCTTAAACGGCGAACGGCCAATAGCAGAGTGATGAGAAGAATTGTACCAGAACTGAGCAGTCGGGCCATTCCTTCCACTTTCGGGGACAAGCATGGAAAACATCGTAAATAAGTCTCGAGGCACTGATTGACGCGCTCGGTTTGACCATCTGACTCAGGATGATAGGAGGTGCTGCGACAGAGCTGCACGTCTGCTTTGTTGAAGAGATCTGACCAAAGATTGCTTGTGAAGATAGGGTCTCGATCGGACACAATTGTATGTGGTAACCCATGATGTCGATAGACAGAATCAATGAACACCTCGGCTAGGGATGCAGCCGTGTAGGGATGACGCAGGGGCAGAAAGTGAGCATACTTGGTAAATAGATCCACAATCACCCAAATGCAGTCAAAGCCTTTGGACAGAGGTAAACCTTCGACGAAATCCATAGAAATTACCTGCCAAGCAGAGTCTGGCACAGGCAGTGGCTGCAGTAGGCCTGGCTTGCGTGCACGGTCCGTTTAGATTGTTGACAGATCGTGCAGGACTGAACATAGGTCTTGACTGTGGAATTCATGCCTGTCCAGGCGAAATATTGCTTCAATTTCGCTAGTGTCACCGGCACGCCGGAGTGGCCACCCCAAGCTGAGCCATGAAACTCGGCCACAATTCGGGTCTGCAACGCATGATCAGCACCGATCCAGATACGATTGCGGTAACGCAAAATCCCAGATTGGAGAGTGAAGCGGGGCACAGCATCGGCTTGCAATGTAAGCTTGGTAATTAAGTTACGAGCATGTGGATCCTGATCATAGGAAGACATCACCTGCGATAGCCAAGAGGGTACCATACTAGATACTGCTGCACAGACCGCTGTGGGAGCTGGATGCCTGGACAGAGCGTTAGCAGCGCGGTTGTCTGATCCCTTGCGGTAGACAATCTTGTACTGTAAGCCGATCAGTTTGGAGAACACCTTAGTTTGCCAGGATGTATGAAGGCGTTGGTCGCTCAACTGAGTGAGACTTTTCTGGTCTGTCAGGATCACAAATTCTCTGAATTGGAGATAAGAACGCCAGGTCTGAACTGCCATTAGGATGGCCATGTACTCCTTCTCGTAGGTGGAGAGGCCACGAGATTTGGGACCGAGCGCTTTACTGATGTATGCGAGCGGATGCCCATCCTGCATGAGCACAGCACCTATCCCCAGGTCTGATGCGTCAGTCTCGATACAAAATGGTCTATCGAAGTTGGGTAAGGCAAGAACGGGGGACTGACAGAGAGCCTGTTGCAATTGCTGAAATGCAGTCTGATGAGTCGGAGTCCAGACAAAGAGGCTATACTTCTTCAGGAGTTCTGTTAGTGGCTTGGCAATGATCCCGAAGTGTCGAACAAATTTGCGGTAATACCCCGCAAGGCCTAAGAAGCCACGCAGTTCCTTCACAGACTGGGGTACTGGCCAATTGGCGATGGCCGCAATCTTAGAGTGATCAGTACTGACTCCATTCTTGCTAATAACATGCCCCAAATAGAGAAGCTGAGTCTGGGCAAAACTGCATTTAGAAAGCTTGAGTTTCCACTGATCCTTGGCTAACAGAGAAAAGACAGTCCTGAGGTGGTCCAGGTGAGAGGCCAGGTCTTTACTGTAGACCAATATATCATCGAAAAAGACTAGAACAAATCTGCGCAAACAAGATGTCAGAGTTGTGTTCATGGCATCCTGGAAGGAGCCTGGAGCACCTGTCAACCCAAAGGCCATCACTCGAAATTCAAATTGACCGAAGTGGGTTTGAAAAGCAGTTTTGAACTCTTCCCCTTCTTTCATTCTGATCTGGTGGAAGCCTGCTTGCAGGTCTAGACTTGAAAAATACTGAGCCCCCTCAAGCTCATCCAGTAGTTCATCTATGATTGGAACTGGGTATTTGCTTTTCTGAGTAATTGCATTTAAGTGGCGATAATCCACACAGAATCGCCAAGTATGATCCTTCTTTTTCACTAGTAGCACAGGAGAGGAAAATGCACTTGTGCTTTTCTGAATAATGCCTTGCTCAAGCATAGTTGCCACCTATTTTTCAATCTCAGTCTTGAGCAGAGGTGCATAACGGTATGGCCGAATGAATACTGGTGTGGCTCCAGGAATTAAAGGGATAGAGTGATCACACTCTCTTTGTGGTGGCAGCTGTGTTGGTGGCTGGAATAAATCTGAAAACTCAGCTAACAGATGCTGGAACTCCACAGGCAACTGGTCCACAGCAGCAGCGTGAGTAACAGAATCAGAAGATAACAACTGTAACTGAATAATGGAACCAACTGGCAACTCGAGGTCGGTGCCTAAAAGAAATGCTGTCTTGTCTTCATAAGGAATAGCCAACCACCTTTTGCTCCCAGTGAACTTGCATGGGGCTGAAGCTAGATAACCAGTCAAGACCAAGAATCATATCATAAGCACAGAGAGGCAACAACTTAAGATCAGATGTGAACTGATAGTTCTGGATTGACCACTCAGCCTGAGGAATGTATTTTGTGCATTGTAGTACTGCACCATTGGCTACTTGTACAGAAATCATAGGAGAGAGTAGCTGTACTGAAGGTAGAGACTCACCCAAGGTAGTGCTCAGAAATGTATGGGAGCTGCCAGAGTCCAGCAGAATAGAAATAGGACTGCCATTGAAAGTTCCAGTCATGCAGAAACTCTTGACAGTTGCCTTGCCAGAATCAGCTGCAGCAGATAACTGAGCCATCACTTGTGCAGTTACAGGAGAATCTGGATCAGGTTCAGCTTCATCAGTAATGTCAGGAAACAGATCACAGTACTCTTGTACAACATGTAGCTGAACCAACTCAGGACACTTGTGATCTCGGGTCCATTTGGCTGCGCAGCGCACACATAATCCCTGTGCACGCCGTTGAGCTCGGAGGTCACGAAACCGGTCCCCTGCAGAATAGGTGCCGGATGGACCAGGAGGGTGCTTGTCATCAGTAGCTCCTGGCTTCAGGGTTGATGCAGGTACGGGCACCATTCCCGGAGCGGGGTGGCGATCAAAGCGCCGATAGCCTCTGCGGGCGTCCAGCAACACGTCCTCCTGCAATTGAGCAAGCAAGGCGGCAGTATCTACAGTAGTAGGACGTTGCATTGCGACAACAGATCGAAGTTCAGGTTTCAGGCCATCAATGTAGCGTTGGACAAAGTAAATGGGGTCTTGGTTTGGAGAGTAGGCTGTGAGATCATCCATTAGGCCAGTGTATTGGTGATTATAGTCAGCTACGGACCCAGTTTGGTATATGTGCAGAAGACGCCTGACAAGCAGATCGTGCTCCTGTCGGCCAAAACGATCAAGCACAAGCTGGCTAAAGGTTTGCCAAGAGCAATACTGCAACTGGGGTTCAATAGACTGTTTCCAGCGACTAGCATCCTTCTTACAATGCATAGAAGCTACTTTCACCCATCTCATAGGTTCAGTGTGATACAGATCAAAATAATCCTCACAATCTTTCAACCAAGCCTTAGGATGTTCCCCCTCAAACACAGGAAAAATTAACTTTAGGCAGTTTAGACGACTGTCCCCATCAAAACCTCCCTGAGAGCTGGTTTCCCAATTCCTACTGGTTGCTGGCGGTGGACGCTGGGTGAAGTTTAGGGGTGGTGGCTTAGGATGATTAGCAGGTGGAGGTTGATGTGCCCAATTAATTGAGGGGTTGGGTTGAACGTACCCTTAGGAGAGGGAACTACGGTTGTCACCAACCCGTAGTTCCCATGCTCGACGCGGTGCCCATGGGGCTGTTTGGCCGGATCTCCCGCAGATGGGCGCGGGCCGGCCGAGATCCGCCGAAGCCGTGGCCATGAGCCTGCGGCGACATAGTCGGCTTGATCTCCGTGAAGCGTGCGCTCGGTGAAGACGGGGTCGACGCAGACTTGGGACGCAGAGTCGCCGCGCCGCGAGATGGACCAGGGGCTCCAAAGGATGGTGCTGCCGCGAACACGCCCTCAGCCTCGGGCGGTGTGTCCTTCATCGTACGCTCCATGTACTTCGTCACCTTCCCGACTTCGAGACGCAAGGACGTCAGCTTCTCACCCCGCCTTGGGAGGTCGTCGATGAGGGTGTCCACGCCTGGACGCCATTCGTCGAACACCTTGGAGGCGCTCTCGAGAATGTCCAAGCGCGACGCGGCGGCGGCGTTGTTGTCGTCGATCTTCTTCTCCAGCTTGTCGAAGCGCTTGTCGAGCTCGGCTAGCAGAGCCTTGGAATCGGGACCCATGGCGCCGCGAGCAACTTGAAACGGGTACAGTGGGGATGGGAGGAAGGTGGATCCAGATCGGCGGAAGCTCACCGCAAATCGTGAAACCGAGACTTGGTATTACAGGAATCACCAATCGACTGCTAGCAGCGCGAATTGGGAACTCAACCAACCAAGTCCATTTGGAATCGAACGATCGACGGGATGCAGAGCGGCGGCGGATCGGAGCCGAGGAGCGGTGTCTCTGGTACCACTTGTGAGCAGCAAGCAGGGGAAATCGAGAAGGATTGGGGATCGGAGAAGAAGCAGAAGGCTAGAGGTAGACGGAACCGGCTGGAATCCGGCTGTAAGGTTGATAGGATTCGAGTTTGAAATATTCTGTTACAAAGATGATACTTCTCTCGTGCTCTTCTCCTCTATTTAATACACGAGGCGATGCCTCTGTTCCGCGCCTCGCAGGCTTACTGGGCCCAAACGGTACTTGGGTATCTTCCACTTGTCTTCCTGGGCCTGGTCGCTCTTTGGCTCGGTGCTGAGCCGGCCTTGATGCCATCAGCCTGGCCGGTGACAGCATCGTCTTTCTGGCATCATGGCTTCAGG
>JADLZK010000660.1:600000-782039 GCA_015847255.1 Hyparrhenia diplandra | reverse complement strand
ATTACATGTATCATCTATGTGATGTTTTCTCATAATTCTTATCCCTGCACATACATCGCAGATCGTTGGTCGGGCTTTTGCGCAAAATACCAGAACAAGTTTGGTCATTAGTGCGCATCGAGGATCATCCAGATCATCTACTGGAGGCACTACTAAAGAAGCCATGTCATTGAGTGGGACCTGTAGAGGCTATATATCCAGTCCTTCCAAGCCTTTCTCATGACACAAGTAGACCAGACAATAATATAGTAGATAGCTACCGTCCAGCAGTTTTTGGGCTCCATACAGCCAAACCATCCAGAAGGCGAAGAGAAGGGAGAAAGGGCAGCATATTCTAGCTGTGACCGAGTAGAGGTCAAATGTGGTGATCATTCGACCGACAAGGAATCTAGTGCCACCTGGCTGGTCGCTCGTTCTAGATGGATCAACTTTCAGAGAATTGAATTGAACCTAGAAGGCCCAGAGTGCCGTGGTGCTTGAAAACATCTCACGCTTTCCTTATGTCTTTGTAGATGTAGCAGTCGAGATTTGCTAGTTTAAAACTTACAGAAAAACGTACATGTGAAACAAGTTGCTTGCGTGTACCTTTCCTCCACTGGCTGACCGGCCATATCATTATGCAGACACGGTCAATTTTTTTTTTTGACAAGAAGTCTAAAAACAGAGTTGTTATAGCGCTTTTTACAAGAAGTCTAAAAAATAGAGTTGTTATAGGAAGTGTGCTAGTCAAACTTGCTCAACTTTGACTATGTCTAAAAAGTATGCAATATTTATATCTATAAATAAATGTATTATGAAACTATATTTAAAGATCTATCTAATTATACTAATTACATATCATAAATATTAATATTTACTAAATATATTTGGTTAAAATTAAAAATTGTTGACTTTTGGAAACGAGAATAACTTTTTTAGGAGGAAAACGTGGCACATGGTAGGGGAAAAGAAAGCAAACAGAGACCGTAGAAGGCAGAGGTCAAGGAAGAAAAGTGGCAAATTGCAGGCCGCAGGGGACCGGATTATTGTCACGCCACACGCACATCCGTGATCCGCGGCAAGTGTCCATTGTCATCGATCAGAAAATGGAAAGTTCTAGATCACTCTCAGTGGTACTTAACCTCCCAAACTACGCAAATCCGCCTAATTTACTCCCAACTTCCAAAACCGCCTACTCTTTACCCTCGAAGTTTCGACGGCGGTCACATAAAGAATCCGCCATTAAGCTTACAGTTAACCGCATTCAAAAATTCATAAGAATCACGTAAAAATCGTGTAAAACTAAAAATCCAACTTTGTTGTACTCACATGAGTAGATCTACACAATAAACATATAATATAGTGTCCTCGTAGTACAATTCTTTTGCGGTTACTGTAGCAAAACCGTAGCCACTGTAGCAGTAACCGGCCATCCAAAACTCGCCTGAAAGTAGACCTGCCAAGCTCGCGAAATTGTAATCGCTTGCTAATTTTCGCAAGCAAGATTCCACCCCCATAGTTTGGGGTGATCTGACTTTTTCCATCAGAAAAATACTCCTATCAAATAGGCCTCTGGCCACACCTCCACCGCCAAAGCAGTCCATACAGCAACACCACCACGTCAAGTCGTCAAGAACCGTAGGAGAGGAAGGAAGAGATGCGGCTGGCGAGGGCGAGAGGTGGGGTGGGGCTAGCGACGGATTCTCAGAGGGAGCCGGGCGGCGCTGCGGTGGGCGGCGGCCAACCTGCTGCGCTCCGGCGACCACCCGCCGCCGCTGCACGTCATCAAGCATGAGCCCGACTACGAGCAGAGAGCGAGGCCATCCTTCCGAACTCCAATCGGCCCCGTGGGCACGCTCTCCAACAATCTCCACCTCCCTCCTCCTCTTCCTACTAAAAGTGTCCGCCTGGCAACCCAATCCAATCTAGGTGCTAGTAAGCTACTAAGCTGCCAGTTCTTGAACGTTTCTGCGGCCGTTTCCACAAAACACAAGCAGCACGATAGATTTCCTGCGGCCGTTAAAGATCCACGACGAAGCTTCCAGGATTACCAGCTGCTCCATGATCCATGCCGTGCGTGAGCTCTCTCTGCGGTTGTTGGAGCCACTGTTTCTGTTCTGCTGCAAAACGGCCGCAGAGCTTGTTCACTTTCTATGCCGGTCATCACATCACATCCAAAAGTCCTGACAACAATTTTCAGAAAAGAAATGATCTCCTACTGTTTGGGGATTCGGAGTAACAGTCTCGCTGGACCTGATTTGGGGAAAGTAGAGCCCGTCTCGATCATCATGGTATTGGGATCTCGAGTAACAGCCGTTGATCTGATGCGAGCTGCTGAAGCCGCCATCCCCGCCATCACTTTGCTATTCCAGTCTGGACTGATCCATTCCCTTGGTTCGAAGCTCTACACGCTTTCCTAAAGCCGTAATCAATGACCTGCCTTTATTAGCCTAAAGATCTGGGGTTGAAACGGAATGGCACAGGTACGTTTCATACAGGGAAATTGGTATGAGGTGCGTGTCTGCAACTAATCATGCCTTAGATTAAATATGTGTCAACTCTCATCATCAGCCTACTCGATTCCCCAATGGCCACCGCCACTGAATGCCATATCGCCAGTTCAGCACGACTTCATAAGGAAGACTCTGCTACCTACCATATGCTGCCCTTGATGCAGTCGTATTGACCATAAAAGCCTTTGTTCAGCTCTAGAGCTCAAAGCCGCTTTTCCACTTTTATCCAGAACGAAAGAAAGGACGCCACTGCTCAGCTGATTTGTTTTTCCCCAAATTTTTCTGCTAGTAAAGATTGCAAACTAGTCAGTTGCCGTCCACTTGTATTTTCTCTGAAGAGTATTAACCTGGCTAGCCCGTGGCATCACAATTTCGTTACAGATGATGATGCTAGAGTAATGAACAGGACCTGGTGTTCTACACAGCCCTAGTACATCTTTTGGATACATAAAATGGAATTCAGATTTTCTTATTGTCTGTTTCATTCATCCTATTAATTTGCCGCTTTAAGATTGAATGGTCAATCGTCAATTATAGTAGCTTACTATCTATGCTTTTGCTATTTCATAGCATCAATGGGTGGCAAAATATTTTCAATGTTGATGTTACTTTCATCCAACACATGATCTAACATCATCAATGTCGTTATGTGATGGACTGAATGCTCAGTGAACCTCACTGCACCTTTTATTAAATATAGCGCTGATTCCCTCTCTCGAATTTCTAACCCTATTATCGAAGAAATATGGAGCAAAACCCTATATAGAAAACCTTGACCCTCCCTGAACACTACAGCTACCCAGAAGGAGGTGAGCACTACGCGCCTTTGATTGATCGTGTGTTATCTGTCATTTTTCCTCCTGTGCTGCTTTTTTATTGAGGTCTTGAGCTCTATGACAAACAGATTAAGGTGGTTGTGAAAAGTCCTGTGGGGAGATCCGCGCGAGAAGCCTGCCAAGTTATCCATGACACCCCATTGAGCTGCTTGGTTATAGGAAGCAGGGCCTTGGCAAGCTCAAGAGGTTGCACCAAGCTGCTCTCAAAACTGTTTTTATGTGCACTTTTTCTTTTCACTCAATAGCAAGTGCTGATGTTCTGATATGTTCCTGCAGGGTGCTCTGGGAAGTGTCAGCGCATCATGTCGCCAACAACGCTAACCCGCCCTGTCACCGCCGTGAAGTCAGCAAGCACCGAAGGTTGATCTCATCACTGAAAATGCCTGAATGTGCTGTTATAATAAAGGTGGTTGGCCTGATGAAGAACATGCACTAGTTTTCTAGCTATCTGAAACATGTTGAGCCAGGCAGTTCTATTGTAATAATAATAGACAAAAGTGCCTTATGAAGGACATGGTTATGTAAGACTGTTTTTCCAGAGTAGATGTACCATGCTTTTGTTGCTGTACGAGTGATGTTTATAGCTTTGAGGGTTTGAACAAGTGGATCCTTTGCTTATTATTCTTCAGCTGTGCTATGGATGTCTTATGTTTGTACTTCAAAAATCCCTTTTCAATTTTGACTATGAAAATCGAAGGACTATATTTCAGACAAGATACATGAACATGCTCAGAGGAAGAAGCTTTTCGGCTGTAAGCTAATATGATGACAGATGTATGGGTGTATCAATGTGCACAAGTCAAGAAGCACCACTGATGCAAATTCAACCAGTGGCTAGATCAGAAGAGGGAACACATTCCAAGCAAGCATAGAAAGGGAACGTCCATGGACAACGCTTGTTCATCATAGTACATTCATACGTTGTCAAACCAGAGCCAAATGTCACAGGCATCAGCATCTAGAAGACTTACACATGTCTCAGGCACTACAGAGCAAAACTACTGGTAGCAAAGTTTAATTCTCACACATCAGAATATCAGATCCATCCATCCATCCACCATCTAACGGAGCAATGTACATCGGAGCCCATTTAACCTCTGGAAGCAGTTCACAGTGGACCAAGGAAGTCACCAGCATTGTAGCAAGGAGCTGGAACTGGCGGTCAGCCTCCATCCAGCTGAACCCCAGGACCTTGAAGCGCACGGCAGTGTCCTTCTCCAGCTTTTGAGTGGTCGTTCGATGAACATTGCATTCTCCCCACCTATGTACTTGTAGTCGGCCATCGACTTCTAGCCAGGAAAAATGCTCTCCACAGGTCCGATTTGAGGAAGACGCCATGCTTGAGGATCCTGTCAACGTGGCCAACCATGCACCTCGCCCTTCATGGGCTTCTGCGTGATACAGGTAAACGTGATTGGGAACAGAACATCTCCAGTTAGCTCACGCACTTTCCCTTCAGATATTGCCTTCAGCTGATTAACAGCAACATAGTAGCCATGTTCTTGAAGCCCTCTTGTTTGTGACATCCTCCAGAAGACTGACAATGATAGCCTTGCGAGCAGGAGGCCCCTCGCGTCCAGCTGGCTAGGTGAAATCAACACATTCCATGCGACATCTCTACCTCAAGAAAAACCATGGCTGAAGTACCTGCCAACAGATAAAGAAACAAGACATCTACCTTTTTGAGTGGCTTGATAAAACTCAGCTGAACAAAAGGACATGCTTAATAGATCATTTCAGGTAAAACTGGGGGTAAACCATTATTTTCACAGAAGACATACAATTGTGCATGCAGTATTGTTACACAGGTAGATTAGGAATATAAAACAAAACTAAGTTGGAGGCAACATTAACTAAGATTTGAATGTCAATACATAGTTATGGAGCATGAGTGCATGACTTCTGTTATGGGTTGTAGCCTTGTAGGAAATATCCAAAAAGGTCGAGTATGCATGCACACACACATGTGCTGCACTGCTGCTGGTTGGGACTCATCCCCCATCTTCATCACAAGAATTTAATGCGAGAGACAGGGAAAAAGCGTTTTCAATTCCTGCATATAGATTAGTCTGATACTGGTTTGCTTCTTTCTAGGCACTATAGAAGCTGCTCTTGCTAAGAAGCTTACAGAAACTACTGGAATTAGTAAAACAATGCTGGAAGCTAGGCTTTATAGTCTGATACAATTCTCCTCTGTAGGCTTATGCAGAGTGACTCCACTTTATTAACACGCTTACAGAAACTACTGGAATCACAACAGCAGCGGAACCCAGCCATTACATAATCTGACAGGCTTACAATTGTTGTTTCTGCACACGCCCAACCTATACTGTGTCCCAAAGGAGAGTTCTCACGGAAAATGATTCAAAATGAAAGTCTCTTCTGGATTGTTATACGAAGGTTTGGTTCATATTTTACACTTTTGGCGATTTACAGACATGTTAGTGCTACAGAGTTGTGCTAGCACATAACAGTATGCCGCATGCAGTAGCGGCAGGGAGGAAGACTAGGGATAAGTGAGATGGTTGCCCTGACAGTCCTGACACCTAGGCCCCCATCAACCAGCTCTGAGGACAGTGCCCACTGCAGCAATACCTGCATTACAATCGAATCTACTAGGGTAGTATAATTGAGCTATCTGCAATACATGAGGATGAGATGTTCCTACTAAACAGCTACTTGGAAGCAACCTACAGAATCAATAGAAACAAACAGAACTAGATATAATCAGGAAGACAGCATGAATCTGTTATCATTTCTAGTTTCCAATTTGTAATTGCACATGTAATAATGGAACTAGACCTGGATTTCTTATGTATGAATTATTTTTCCTTTTCACTACTATACCTGACGCGAACCCAAAAGTAACAATTTCAGACAGACCAACGCAGACCCTCGTGCAAGCCTCAATTACTCACTGGCCCTGCCTATATGATGCCAACCCAACAACAAGATCATCCACTGCATACAGAGCAGGGAGCGGATCCAGAAAAGGGACACATGGGTGTACATCCCAGCTTTATATGTGTGTGTGTGTGTGTGTTTGGGCGAAAATGTTTCGTAGTAGGTATCAAATAGCCAAATCGTTAGGGTTTGGACACGGGTCATCGTGGCTGGCAGAGCCACCCAAGAGATGTGAGGTAGGGGCGAACTTAGAACTATAAATTTCAGCTAAAATGCATATTATCAAAGAAAGTTGTAGAATGACTGCCAAGTAATCAAACCACAAATTCGCAATGGCTTGCATAATGACAATACCAAATTTCTTAAAAGCATATATCAGCAAATTGCCTAAATACTACATTTCAACCGCACCTACGCTACGCCTCATCCACCGTGCCCGCTGGCGCTGCCCAGCCACCCAGACACCTCCCTCGACCTTGAGTCCTCGCATTCCTTTGTCTTCCGCGATCGCATGCGTCCTCTCTCGTTCCCTCTCTCCCCCTCTCTATATCTCGAGGGCAAGCTCCCGGCGAGTTGTCCCTCGCACAACTCCATCAAGATCCTAGCGGCCGTCCCCACACCTGCTCCCCACCGCCACCACCCAGCGCCATGGCACAAGCGCCGGCCATCCCATGCCGAGCTCGCCGGTCATGCCGGGATCCACACTCCTATCTCTTCCTCCAGCTCCAGCGAGCTTGGGTCTGGCGACGCTAACCTCGCCTTCACCAACTCTGATGGGGGTATAGAATGGCTAGCTGGTTGGGGAGGCAGGTAGGCAGGCGTGGGCATGGTCGATGGGCGGTTTCTCTCCAACGCCGGTGGGAGTACAGAATGGCCAGCTGGTTGGGGAGGCAGGTAGGCATGCAGTGGGGCATGTCGATGGGCGGTTTAGGAGCCCTAGCTGGCAGGCAGGGGGTCAGGCTGGGGAGGCTCAGCAGAGCCAGAGAATAGGTGGTGGTGGGAGTGGTAGGGAGTGTGGGTGCCGCAGGTGGGGGTGGTCGGCAGCAGGGGCAAGAGCGCGCAGAGTAGGTGAAGAAGAGCTGCTCTGTGTGTATGTGTTTTGGCAACTGAAAAACTGCTGTGTGAGGATGTGTGACATGCCAGACTTGGAAATTCAGGAAGTGTAGGCTCTAGAAAACTCCAACAAATTAGCTATACTCTATGCTCGTAAATATGCATTTAGACGATCTCCTATCCCTAGTAATGTGTGACTTTTTGGGTCCCCTCCATCAAACTTCCTCCGGGCCCGCCGAAGAAGACGCTGCGCCCGGAGCTCGCCCCTAGGTCGGTCCGCCGAAAAGGACGGGGAAGGGAAGCGTGGGAATACCTGCAGTGAGTGCTCGTCGCCGGCGATGATGCCGACGAAGGCCTCGGCACCTGGCGTAGGGCGGCGACGGCGTGAGGGCATTTACGTGTGGGGATTATCACTCATAAATTCATGAAAATTGATGCGGGCCGAGGCCCAGCAGCAAATGGGGATCAGAATGACGGATGAAAGGAGGAGGGGCGAAAAAGAAAAATAGACTTATGTTGAATTCGATGTAGGAGCTCAGATTCAGCACTTATTAATTTCCCTCAAAAAGAAAGACTCTCTAGTTTTTCTGCTTTGTTATAAGGAGAATCGTTGGCAAACTTGGCATGACTTGCATCATAGTCAAGACATGGCAAGTTTATTTTATTATTATAAGCTATTATTATCTCTATCTTGTAATACTAAAGGTATTTAAGAATTCAAAATTTGTCCCAAATTATAATGGATTCTAGGTGAACTAACCCAAAATATGGTAGCCAGGAAGGGCTGCATACGCTATTTGATTTACCACATAATATGTCCTAGAATTTTTATAGCATGCCTTATATTCCCATGACATGGGAGTAGAAGACTGACGGGAAGGTAAGAACAATTTAGATCATAAAATGGTTTTATATATAATATAAAAGGTTTTTAGCTTTTTGAAGAGGAAGACCCACACGGTTTCGATCAATAGTTTTTCAAATCAATAGTTGGCTAACACCTATGATGGTTTCATATAATTCATGAATAGTTTTGTAGGTTCTATTTTGGAAATCAGGGTACGAAGGGTATAGGTTGGCTTAGTTTGATCTATGAATTTCACATGCAAAACACCAATAAGCACAATTTTCCATTGAAGGTAAGAAGGCTCGGCATGCAAAACCTGGGTTACAAGGAGTAAAAACTTGTGAGAAATTGATAATACTTCACCACAATAATATGAAAAAAATGAAGTCATGCAACAATAAGTAAAAAGGATGCATGCATGTACCAAAATTATGTGGGGGAGGAAGGATTCGGCGGATGGCAGTAGCCTAGTTCGAGGTTATTTGTCCTAGATGGAGCACACATAGCCTATCATTGAAAAGAACAACACACCAATAAATACGTAAATCTAGAAAAAATGCAAACACCATGTCGAGTCCAGGACTTGAGAATCCATGTGGATATGTTTTTAACACAAGAAATGCAATGCTATCCTATCAATGGAAAGAACAACTGTCCTAGTCATTATTTGACCTAAACGGACACTTAAACGAGCAAAAGGGCAATATATGGGATAAACGACCAAACTAACAGAAGTGGCATATTGTTGTGTAGCATTTAACGATGTGTAAACCGGATACATCACCGTTTAAGCATACAGTCACATGTCACGGAGAACTCTTTGGGTAATCAGAAACGGATTGTCAGAAAGAAGGCTGTCCACGGAACTTCTATGACCCGGAGAAAACGCGTGAATGCGTACATAGGATAGCTATAAATGAGGTGTCCTGGAGAAAACGCTAAGAGGAAAGTAGGTGAGACTCTGTCCTGTTCGATGCTTTTCTCCGGATGCTCTTCCTTTAAACTATGGCTTCATCCTAATAAGTTGTCCAAGTGTTACACATGAGACAATTGTTCATGCATACATTATGATATGTGACTTGCAGTCACTTTGACACGAAAAATACCTTGACAATGCTATTTAGGGGTTCATTCTGTTTTGGTGAATGGGTTGTATAGAGCAGAAAAGTTTTACTCTTGAAAGATAAGATATCATCTATTATCCCTTGCCGTGTTCTAAAAGGCTTAACGAAACACATCTCACCCTCATGCACCATATCTATCTAGATAGGTATAGATAGGTTCGAACTTGTATTCTACAGTGGAGATATCTAGCTAGACTCTCAGGTATCTTACCAGACACGTTAGGCTATTTTTTCCCTAGAAATCATGAGTAGTGACAAAATTAGTTGCACAAGCAACAAAAATTGTGAACACACCATGAAGTACTCACCGTACAGTCTCTACTGTTACTGTGACTCAACAAACGTCGCCTCGAAAGTTGTCACGTACTCCCGGTGGTCACACACACTACGCATGAGTGGCTATGAATTTTATTTAAGACCTTGAAAATACAGGATATATATTATGGTGCTCAGTAGTTGCTCGTCTTCACAATGTCTCATCAGAGGACTGGGTTGTGATACCCATCTAAACCAAAGGTGTGCAGCCATAATTAAAGTTGTTATACAACCGTACGTTTCCCTTCCTTTTTAAACTCCCCTGTTGGTGCTGGGTCATCACCACTTCACTCTCCACAACATCTTCCCAAGAACTCTTTCCGTCAGAGCTCGATCAAAGGGACCAAGCTTGGTGAGAATTGAGCGAGATCGCAGGGAGCTCAGCCATGGCTGTCCTCGGCACCACGGCGGTTGAGGCGCCTCATCCCGGTAGCGGCGTTGATCGGCATCGCTTTCGCGATGCTGCAGTGGTACGTGGTGGCCAGAGTCCCCGGTGCCTTCGCACGCCGGCGGTGGCGGCGGCGGTAAGCCGCAGGGCCGCGACGTGCGGGGAGCCGAGGACGACGAGGAGGAGGAGGAGGACGGCATGGACTACCTGCTCGTGGAGGCCCGGTGCGCCGAGATCCAGCGCGCCATCTCCATCGGCGCCACGTCGTTCCTGCTCACCGAGTACAAATTGCCTGGCCGCGTTCACGGCGTCGTTCGCGGCGGTGATCTTCGTGTTCCTGGGCTCGGCGGAGCGGTTCGCGCCCACCCGTCGCCGTGCGCGTACGACCCGTCGCGGGAGTGCCGGCCGGCGCTGGCGACCGGCGTTCAGCGCGGTCGCGTTCCTGCTGCGCCGCCACGTCCGTGCTGTCAGGGGTACCTGGGCATGCGCGTGGCCACGTTCGCCAACGCGCGCACGGCGCTGGAGGCACGCCACGGCGTGGGCCGCGCTTCGCCGCCGCGTTTCCGGTCCCGCGCCGCCATGGGGTTCCTCCTCGCCTCCAGCGCCCTGCTCGTGCTCTACGCCGCCGTCAACCTCTTCGGCCTCTACTACGGCGATGACTGGGGCGGGCTTTACGGAGTCCATCACCGGGTACGGACTCGGCGGGTCCTCCGTCGCCCTCTTCGGACGCGCGTCGGCGGCGGCATCTACACCAAGGCCGCTGACGTCGGCGCCGACCTCGTCGGCAGGTCGAGCGCAACATCCCCGAGGACGATCCTCGCAACCCCGCGGTACGCACGCCACTGTCACGCTCTCTGCATGCAACCGTCTGTCTGGTTGCTTTGCTTTGCTTCATCATGTCCTACACGTATCTCAAAGCAAAATCGATCACTGTATGTGTGTGATGCCGTGCCGTGTGTATTGTGATGGTCGGGTATTTGTAGGTGATCGCCGACAACGTGGGGACAACGTCGGCGACATCGCCGGGATGGGGTCGGACCTGTTCGGGTCGTACGCGGAGTCATCCTGCGCCGCGCTGTTCGTGGCGTCCATCTCCTCCCTTCGGGGCGGAGCACAACCTGCCGGCGATGATGTACCCGCTGCTCATCAGCGCCGTGGGCCTGCTGGTGTGCGCGGCCACCACCGTGGCCACGGACGTGACCGAGGTGAGAGCCCGACGAGGTCGGGCCGGCGCTGAAGCGTCAGATCCTCATCTCCACCGTGCTCATGACCGGCGGCATCGCCGCCGTCACGTTCCCTCGCGCTGCCGCCCAGCTTCACCCTCTTCGACTTCGGCAACGACAAAGCGCGTCAAGAACTGGCACCTCTTCATCTGCGTGTCCGCCGGCCTCTGGGCGGGACTGGTGATCGGCTACGTCACCGAGTACTTCACCAGCAACGCGTACGCACCAGTGCAAGCGGTGGCACGGTCATGCCGGACGGGCGCGGCGACCAACGTCATCTTCGGCCTCGCCGTCGGGTACAAGTCGGTGATCGTGCCGATCCTGGCCATCGCGACGGCGATCTACGCCAGCTTTCCGTCTGGCGGCCATGTACGGCATCGCGCTGGCGGCGCTAGGGATGCTGCTGAGCACCATCGCGACGGGTCTGGCCATCGACGCGTACGGTCCCATCGGCGACAACGCCGGCGGGATCGCGGAGATGTCCGGGATGCCGGGGCGTGTCCGTGAGCGGACGGACGCGCTGGACGCCGCGGGGAACACGACGGCCGCCATCGGGAAAAGGGTTCGCGATCGGGTCCGCCGCGCTGGTGTCGCTGGCGCTGTTCGGCGCGTACGTGAGCCGCGCCGGGATCAACGCGGTGGACGTGCTGACCCCGCGCGTCTTCGTGGGGCTCCTCGTCGGCGCCATGCTCCCGTACTGGTTCTCGGCCATGACGATGCGGAGCGTCGGAAGCGCCGCGCTGAGGATGGTGGAGGAGGTGCGCAGGCAGTTCGACGAGATCCCGGGCCTCGCCGAGGGCCTCGCCGTGCCGGACTACGCCACCTGTGTCCGGATCTCCACCGACGCCTCGCTTAAGAAGATGATGGCGCCCGGCGCGCTCGTCATGCTCAGCCCGCTCGTCGCCGGCACGCTCTTTGGGGTCGAGACCTCGCGGGGCTCCTCGCCGGCGCGCTCGTCTCCGGCGTCCAGGTCGCCATCTCTGCCTCCAACAGTGGGGGTGCATGGGACAACGCCAAGAAGTACATCGAGGTGAACATCTGTTAATCATGATGCGGCTGGCGTCATTATATTCGTTGACTGACTCTATGCATTGCAGGCCGGAATGTCGGAGGAGGCGAGGTCGCTGGGGCCCAAAGGGATCGGAGGCGCACAAAGCGGCGGTGATCGGAGACACCATCGGGGACCCGCTCAAGGACACCTCGGGCCCGTCGCTCAACATCCTCATCAAGCTCATGGCCGTGGAGTCGCTCGTCTTCGCGCCCTTCTTCGCGGCGCACGGCGGCATCATCTTCGACCACCTCTGATCATGCTGCTGCTTGCCGTTCCATGGCAAAGGCGCGTGCCGGCTGTCACGGCGAGCCGCCTCTTGGACTAAATTGTGCGGTGATCAGTCGGTATAAGAATAATAAGCGTCGTGTATGTAGCTTAATTGCCGCGCTCTTGAACTGCGGTGATCAATCAGTAAGAATAATCGCCGTGTATGTCGATCGTAGCTTGCAACAATGTGTAACCAGTAATGTCAGACCACCAGAGCTGGAGGCTTATTCATGTCTGGCCTTCTTCTCTTAACTTGAATAAATATGCTCGGTATGCTGCCAAGTGCCAACACTAGTAGTCGCGAGTATGCTGATCTGCTGCCTGCTAGAGAAGTGACAAGCCTGACCTTGAGACTGGTTGCTAAAAAATTCCAGCAAGCACATTTCAATTCCTACAAGATTTGGAGAATTTCTAGTTCTTTTCTAAACATGACCTAACCTTCTCACGAAAGATACACAAAGCCGAAAACCTCAAACACCAGACTGAGATGTAGGTGATTGAGCAAGCATATGAACACAGAGACCCTGAGATGTAGGTGCGGTATCACCCCACATTAAGCAAAGGATATGAAACATAAACATGCCTTCTGACCATGAAAGGTAACAACATTCTAGTGCCCTCAGGGCTTGTTTGACTGCACTTGAATCCACCACAATCCATGAAAAAATGAGCTAGTTTTCCATCCCCAATCCAAATCAATACTTGGATTTTTTTCAAACAATGCCTTAGTTAGATTTTTCATCATGGAACATCCACGAATCAACAAATCACAGTTCTATGAGATTACAATGCTGCTACTGACGCCAAACTACCTGTCCTTCCACTTCTACAAGGGTAACAGCTTAGGCCTATGGGTCCCGGAGGAAACAATTTCGAGCATGGGGCATGCTTTTTTTTTGCTCCTATGGCCTGTAAGTCTTACTACGCAAATTCAATAAAACTAGGATTGAGCTTTCCCTTCTATAATGCTGTACAAAAGGAGCTTTCATAGTTCCAATCCTTCTTTCGGGATTAACTGTACATGTTCACAACTCAGCAAAAATTGAAGTCAGAGATGAACACAACTGTGGCCAAAACTATGTCACATCTTATCGCTTCCCGAAGGTTCCAAGTCAAGATGTGTACTCTCAGTTTCATCATGAGCAACGGCAGGTTGAAGTCTAACGTGAAAAAGAAAACAATAGTATCACCTCACTGAGGCCCTGCATCTTGGGAGACAAATCCCCTGCAGCTTCGCCCGCAGTCCTCTACCTTTTGATGCACAGGATCCAAAGTTCCCAGGGCACGTTGTCGATTCTAAGAGCCTCGGCTTCCGTCCCTTCTCCACTGCCTTCAGAACCTTTCGTGCTTCTAGAAGGCGAGGCTGAACCAACACTCTTTAGCTTTTTGTGAGGTGAATGTCTGCCACCATCTGGATTGTTCCCCTTCACTTGGGCCTCATCAGCTTTAACAGGCTTTCTGGGAGGTGCATCGAATATTTATCATCAACATCGCAATCCCCAAGCCCACCAGATTCATGCCAGAAGAAATAACAAAATATTAGTGAGATACAAGATACAAAGTATTGTTAAGAGTTCAGAAACTACAGATAGTGCAGTGAAAACAACACTCGCCGAATTATCATCATTCTAACCATCAAAAACTAGCAAATACATATTACTCCCTCTGTTACAAATTATAAGCCACTTTGACTGTTTACGGTTCATCCCTTTTGCTATACCAAAAAGGTCAAAGCGACTTATAACTTGGAACCGAGGAAGTAGATAAAAGTGAACTGGACATTCATCTGCACTTAAGAATCTACTATGTCACTGAAAGGGAAATAAAAAGAATTTCATGTTGGTTAAGTAAACAATGGAATCCTAAACTTCATTGGGCCCACCAACATAAAAAAAAAGGCAGCAAACAAGGGAAATGAAACAAACAAACCTGTCCTTATTAAAATAACCTTCCTCTTCCTTATCAGCACCTCTTTCGTCTGCTTTCTTTCCCATGTCAACCACACCAGTACTTTGCTTTGTTTCGGCACTCTCCACAGCCTAACAAGAACAAAGGCCAACCGGGTCATTGCATGACTCTATAATAGTTATCTAGCTAATAATCATTATCTGATTTGGAGTCGATAGTGGAATAGTTGCTATCCAAGGTCAACTAACAACTATCCAGTCTACTATCTACACATGTTTGGATCCAAAAGATATAGTTGTTATCAGATAATTACTATATATACGCAACCAAACAGGGTCTAAGTAACAGAAGTACAATCATCCTTCAATCAAATAGCTAAATATTTATAAAGTTTGATTGATAATGACAACGTGATGTACTCAAGTTTCATTTATCAAGCATACTAGTATACTACCACTGGTCGGAAGTTGTCATTGCATACAAGCAAAATAAGAAGAAAAAGAAGTTACTTGCCTTTTCTGGAACATCAGATTTCATATTTTTGAAGGCCTGAATACTCGGCAATTGTTCAAACTTCACAAGTTGGTCCCAAAAAGACTTCGACAACATATTTAATAAGGGGCTCAAGATTTTGCTGCACAGAAAAAACATCAAATAACGTAGCATGCTGAATCGTGATTTACATTTTTCTTTTGCGACGATGGAGAATCATGATTTACAAATAAGGAAACAGCTGCAGTACATACCTTTCTTATGTACTCCAACAGTTCAAGGATCACAGATTGTAGCATGTTGTCTCTACCAGCATTTTCATCAAATGCCTTAATAACTGGCTCCAACAAGTTGAGCTTGATAACACGGTCAACAAGATAGTCATCCTACAGAACACAGACAATGTTGTCAACTCAAGACCAAACATAAGGCGAGATGGTAAATTTCAATAACATGGCAATTAGAATATGCTTGCTGGTCCTGGAAAATGTAGTCAAGCACCAATCAGCTTAATAGTACAACTGAAGAACAAAGTTTTTTTTTTTATTTTGATTATTCCTGTCCTAATGCAAATGAGGCCTTCATTGCTGCAACGTGACCTACTTCATGGAACAAAGTAAATTTCTTACGTTTCTGCCAATTATAGTCCGCATGAATTTGACAGCTTCCACAACCAAAACATTATCTCTCCGATGGGTTAAAGTAAGGACTTTCTTCATTTGATTGGTTGTAAAAAGTATCCTGCAACATTGAGAGCTTAGTTTTAGCAAAACAAAAATAAAAGACTACACAGAAAACTACAGCATGACTGAATGAGAAAACAGGGAAAAAGAGAAGCTTTTGGATAGAAGATTACTTTATCCTGTCTGTATGATTAGTTGCACAGAAGGACAAAATCTCGCAAATTTTCAATATTTTAAGGCTTAGCAGACTGTTCAACCATTCTGCGACCAACTGAACCAGGCATTGATCTGGCAATGCCCTCTGGACCACAGGACGACACTATTATGTCAATCAATTTTGGAAGATGCTTGTCAAAGAAAACCTTAAGAACAACATCTTGCTCCTGCAACAGAAAAAAAAAGAAGACCTTCACACAATGCAATCTCATTGAATACCAACAATCAAACTTCAATATTTGAATTATCATGAAGACATGATGCTCACATGCATCCAAAAACCAAATCAAAATGAGGATAGAAAACTAGCCATAATAATATGGCAAAATACGCTGTTTTCCTATTCCTATGAAAATAGTTTCACTATCCTATAGGAGCCTAACATTCTTAGTCCAAAATGACTTACTGTCCAGTCATCAGATTTTTACATCAAAGTAACAGAAGAAGTTAATAATATATGATAATGCATCTTACATGATTCATATTTGTATCGGAAAGAACCCAACAGTTTCCTTAGACAAGACTGATAGATCATTTCCTCAGAGGAGTTAATTAGCATCCCTTGAACCTGAATTTGAGAAAACCATAAATATATATTGCTAGATGAGGTAGTGATGACAGATATCCATGTAATTTAATCAGAATGACAAATGCTCAATGCTACTAAGCAATGTCAGCAGTACAGAAAAAACAACTCGGCAATTGGTTACTTAAGTTGATAGTTCAACTACCAAAGCACATAACAAAAAAGGAACATAAGGTAAATATCTTATATTCATGGCTACCAATTAAAAGAAACCATTGCATGAGTCTATCCTAATTTGTACATCACAGAGCCAACTGTCAAATCATGCAGTTATTGACAATGGCTAGAACAAACGGCAATAGAAGAAATTCACATAAAGTTGAAGGCAAAAGGAGAAGGAGCAAGCAATTCATCCTCAACAGGGGCCAACAAAAGCTCAGACAGTAAAAATGTAATGACCAAAAGCTAGAATATATATACAGTGCAATTCTCCTAAAAGAAAAGTACAACTCTGCAGAAGAAATGTTCAACAAAAACAAAGAACAAATACACACAGGAATAGATGATTCTAGAAATACAGTTCGCTACTTGGACTAAAAGCACATATGAATGTTGTACAATGACTTCAAAATAAAGGATGCAAACTTACCAGAAACTCAAGAAGAGAATTGCCTTCTAGGTAGTTCTCTTCATGATTGGCAATAAATGCTCTAACTAAGTCAGGATGCAGATCAACAAAATACTCAAGTATGTTTAACCTACATTTCCCAAACAAATAGTGCGATCAGAGGGACAAAAAGGAATATGTTTAAACGAAGAAGAGCAAAAGAATTAGTCGATTGTCCTATAGGTTACCCAGCTGAAAAGAGTTCTTTATGCTGACTCTGTAACACATCAGATATTATGTTGAGCGCACCTTTATCAATGAGATCCCTAGGAGAAAAATATGATTAAAAAGCGGTACAAAAAAAAATTTGGATGACTATCAAGATCAAAACAAATTGTAGTTGAATGCTGTGTCATTGGGAAAATGTCTGCATTCTGAGTCCAGCTATTTTGAATAGTGCATCAAAGAACATGAGAAACAATACTGATAAGAGGTGAATGAGTTCCCCTCATGAATACAATATGTTTTTTTTTAAGAACAGCGAGAGATTTGCTGTAATTTATATTATAATTAAAAAAAGAGAAAAAATAAAATAAAAGCCAGTTACAGAACATCAGGAGATGTTTGTAGTTATGAAAACAATATGAAGTATCCTAATTGATTTTTGAGAAAAAAAGTATCCTAATAAAACTTCTAACATAAAATGGAATGGCTAGCGGACTGTGAGCCTCCTGCATTCATGGCTTAGATGAAATACTGGTCCTGCCTTTTACTGATCCTAGAAACAACTCTTCAGTATTTGATCATGTCAACACGTCAAAACTGGCCATCACAATCATAACTTGCGTTCAGTTTAAGAGTAGTACTAACCTAGACAGCTGTGATTGTCCGTTAGGCTCCAAACTTTTGCTGAGAAAGCAAAGCTCACGCAAAAAACAGGATCTACAAAGAACAGGATGTTGTCAATTCAGACAGCATGACCATTAGTAAACATGATCACAAACATATCACAAATGAGAGGTCATACTGATACAAATTACTACTTTTACTGTTCTCTCTTTCTCTGCTAGTTTTATTTCAGATAAGTGTAAGGTCCATATCTTTATAAAAGTTTGGTCTGTACTGTTTCTAATACATATTCAGTAGGGTTCTCACTTGTTATTGCTATAAAAAATATTTATGTAGTGAGCTAAAGTGGCAACGGTCGATATGCATCAACAATAAGAATAACTAAATTTCATGTCTATGCAACTCATACACCAAACGTAACACCACACTACCTGATTTGAGGATGACTAAACTCAGTTGTCTTTTTTTTTTAAAAAAAAAACTTTGTTGATGCTCATTTCTATCAAACAGTATTGATGTAAGACTATCATGGTTCAGAACTTTGGCCCATGCTTACATTTTCCTCATCAATTGACAGGTAATAGGTTTTTTGACCATGAGTTGCATAGACATCAATTTAGATATCCCTACTTTTATATAGTCCATATTGTTTCCTTTTTAGGTCACTCCACAATAGTTTGCTTTTTTTTTGGAATAGTAAGGATATGAGTGCAGATTTCACACCCAAGTTTTGCAGTATAACCATTACCATTTGCCAATTCAGAATGTTGCAGAGTTTAAAATATCGTAAAAAGGGCTAGTGTAGGTAGTACACAGTGGCAGAGCGTGAGTGTGTGACCGAATATCAAGGGAGGCTAATCCAATAATAAACATTATTGTCCTAATCTCTATCGTAAGCACTACAACATGTGTGTTCATGAAAATAAAGAGTAATTTGGAACAAGGATTCAGCATGTGTGTTCATGAAAATGAGGCAGTAGAACACGATACTAGTCTCACCAGTTTGCTTTTTGATTCAGCAGAGGTATTCAAGATGTTACCCTTGCAATCAGATCTTGGATAAAAGAAGCATCGTCCTTTAGTACAGAAGCGACCTACAGACAAAAGTATATAACTCAATTGTCAAAAAAAAAAAAAAAAAAGTTGATTTGAAGCATGTGAAAACTTGAAGTGTTGAAACACTAACAAAATGCTTGTTCTCTTGAATAATTTCCTTGAGGCTTGACAAAGTAGGACCATCCACCGGTAATATGACATCCTGCCAGTAGCAACATTCCAATTTGAAACGCTTGAGCACAAAAGATAGCTAGAAGATAAACTCCAAGTAGGGAGGGGCAAAGTGGGCTGACCTTTATATAAACTATTATGTAAGTTTGACGAATCTTTGAGGCCACAGAAACATTTCAATGTGTATGTCCTATGTGAAAAAAAGTTCACACAAATAAGAAATATATCTCAATCAGGCTCGGATTAATATGCATAAGAACTCCATTGCCTCATTGAAGGTTTGATTCCTCACGAATTCACGATGACTCTTCATTGGGAACCTCTGGATCATCTGCTCGCACAAGGAAGCATTAATAAAGAACAATACATGCAAATTTATAGGTAGTGTAAAAAGTTTCATTCAGAATGGACACAGCACAATTTCTTAAAACTGCTGAGGTGGAGCACAATGAGTTGTACAGTGCTTACACTCAAGGGCCCCAAGTATGTCAAGGATAAAATCATCAGAGAAAATCTTGTGAAATATTTTTAGGATTGTCCAACAATACTGCAAAAGAATAAATAATGTGAGCTGCAATCTAAAATAACCAACGGCCATGTTTAACAGATCTTAACATACTGATTCCCTTGACTAGTTTGAAGATCATGTGGAGACCATCCATGTTTCTTGAACCCTCACACATTCTGAAAAGGTCCACTAGCTTGGGGAAAAAATCGTCCTGCTACATATGACAAATGTACAAATTAAAAGGTTCAAACAAACACAGCATGCATACAAAAAAAATATCTCTTCTCTAAATTTCAAACTTCAAGCTGTGGAGATGCAATAAAGAACAGTGCTTCATTGTGTGAATCAGCTGATGTGGAGGATGCAATTTTTTTTCCATTTTCCAAAGAATTGTCAATTGTTCAAGGAAAACTGGCCAGAACAAAATAAAATAGTATAACAATCCAGGGACTTATCCTGATATCCTAATAAACTGCAATGTGCTGAAGTAATTTCATATTTTAATATAACAATTAGTACCTATATTTGAGAAAGAGGTAAAGTACTCCAAAGAAGACTGCTACTCCCTCCACCCAAAATAAAAAGAGTGACAACAATTCCATGCTATGACGTTTAACATGAAAAACGACCCTTCAATGCAAAACCATTTCAGGACTACATTAGTTCAGATCATAATTAAACCATCCTCTACATAGTTATCACACGACGAACACAATACTAACACTTGATAAGTTGTTAGTTCGCACTTCTAAAACAAGTGTCATTTTACTACAAAATTTACTGGTCAAGCTCACATTTGTGCAATATACACAGCCATGCTGCACCCCTTATAATGATTCTTAAAGCAATCTGCTATCAAAATACTCTGTGCTTGCCATATGCCATTTGAGATGTGTATACAGCTATCCACAGGGACATAAACATGCTTAATGAAACGTCATGCCACCATAAAAATAAATTCATAACTTACATTTCTGGATATTAACTTTGCAACGTCGTCCCCATCCTCCGTTCCCGACTCCAATACAGTCTAGGCAATTGGTTCACAACATTTCAACAATCAATACATAAGGTAAAATCTATTATGATTCATAATTACACGACGGTTCAGGCATATAAACCATATATATTACTCTTGAAGGTATATGTAGACGTCGATTTTCCAGAGTTTTACCGACCATATTTTGGAGCCCATGCTCTAGACCATGTTCAAGTGAAATATAAAGTTAAGTTAGCCCCTTCCAGCCCAGCCCCCTACCCCCACCCACCCACCCTTGTCACCCCAACTACCATAGCAAGTTACCAACCCAAATGATATTGATATATGAATTCATAGGAAAATAACAATGATTGTTCTCACACCTTTAAAAGCAAAGGAAGGCTGGACAGCTCAAGAGAAGGAAGATCATTCAATCCATCTGCAGGTAAAGTGTCCTTCAATCCATCTGCAGGTAAAGTGACAATTGATCATGGCATTGCTACAAACCCAGTATACACCAGACAAGCTGGAATTAGTGCAAAGCAATGTGTAAGTAGGGATGGGCAGAAACAAAAGGATTAAAAAAAAAAACTCAACTGCAGTAAATGTACGAAAAACAATTAGTGCAAAGCAATGTGTAAGTATGGGCAGAAACAACTAGTTACTCCTAGGGATTCAAATGTTGGACATGGAAAGACTTGAGATGCCGTGGAAAATAAAAAGAACACACTAGGGCAACAGAGGATTATGAAAAAAAAAAAAACTCACCAAGGTCACTAGATTGTAGCCTAAAGTAATCTATGCTCTTCCTGCATAAATAAATTACCATAATGTAAAGACATGTGTAAGCATATAAGGGGCCAAGGGAGCATGGGCACAGCAATATTCATTATTCACTGTAGTCACCATATATATGCGCATCCTTCAGCTTCTTGAAAACTCAGCTGTAACTCTAGTGCCTTTTCTGGATCCTTCCATGAGAAACTTTTTCTACCAACAAAATGGACATGTGCATTAGTCTATCAGGGAAAGAAAAAAACGTCCACAACTAAAAGAATAGAACACCATCTTACCATCTTGTTTCGTGTAGATATTATCTGAAGTAATATGGTGAAGTAGTAGTGTATCATTATCCACCTCATCCACGACAGCCAGAGCAATTTCTCTTGACCCCTAGATCAGAAAAAAGATTGCTTCATCTCTTAGTTTTTTTTTTTTTGCTAAAGTCCTTTTTAATTTTTTTAATCTGTTGAGTCAAAAATATCGGTCTTTTGGACAAGGTTCTAGTCAAACTTTTGAACCTTTGACTAGCAATATATTTTTTACAATATGTAGTTTCAAAATAAGGTTATATGTGTAGATTTGTCTTGAAAGTACCTTCATAATAAGCCTATAGTACATATATAATCTAATAGAAATAAGTAGTTAATCTGGAGGTTGTATTGTTGTCTAGAACATCAGTGTCAGTATCTGTGACAGAAGGGAATAATAGCTATATAAAGAGCTATCATAAAACCAATCCATGTAACAGGGCGATTCCATGAGCAGCATTTCGAAATGAGATCTAATCTAAACATATAATAAGATTCAATGGAGCAAATATAATTGCCCAAAAATTATGCAAGGAAAAAAAATTCCACTGTATTTGGTCAAATTAGAAAATAGGATGATGATCTTTTTCTAAGAAAAAAAAGAAGCATGATGACCATGCCATCAACACCTTAGCAAAACACATACCACTCAAATGGAGGATATAAAACAGTTACATGTGTGAAGCAATGTTTACATCATCACATGATAGTGGAAGCTAAAAACAGAATATCAACACAAACTAATTTACCAATACTTCTATATGAGGCCAAATATTGCAGTTATTATTTTAGAGAATGTTCACGGGAGATATGAGTCAAGAGATTGACCATACCTCAATATAGTCAATTGTTATGTGGCCTGTTCCATGATTATCCCACTGCCCGTCGTCGGTTAAACTGTATACTTTGACACGCTGGACATTGTTTTGAAACATCACAAAATGCACAGACACAGTAGTTAAAAAGCATGGCATCTTGCGTAAGAGTGACTTTGCAGGAATAAATAAATAAATAAATAAAGATAATATACACCTTATAACAGGAGAAGGACTATATATATAATCATCTTACTTAGTGCAGGTAAGACATTGCAATTGGTGGTTAGTAACTCCTGAGCACTGGCAATATTTGGTTGACACAAAGTTTACATGACATAGGTTCGTTCATAGACAACGCATAATTGAAAATTAACATGAAGTAGCCAAATTAAGCAATGAATCGATACAATCTCCTTATGGTAGCTAGCAGGCTGGTCTGAATTCCCTATTCTAGATTGCTCGCAAAATATTGTTCTTAATAAACACAAACTTGCAAAAGCTGGCAGTCCAAAAACACCATCAAGTATACATGCAGAATCTCCCATCCCCAGGCAAGTTCAATGTCTTCAGTTCTCAAAAAGGGCACCAAAAAACGCATGGTTTGTCGGTACTAGTACTACGATAAAACATACATTTCCATAGAAGCAGCGGATATCTGTGAATCATTGCTTCACAGGTCCGTCAATAAATTCGGTGAACTACAAAACGGAACGAACAAATCCAACCCACAACACCTCTCTTCCGAACTTACATATGGGGAGTAACAAATTCGCGCAAATCAGGCAGCCGAAAAGGCATGGCGCTAGCGATAATCTGCACAAATCAGAGTTGCTAGCGATAATCTGCACATGCTGATTATTATCAGGAATCACGGTTTCTCAGACTAGCATCGTCCCGAGCATTAACAGAACAACAAGATTCGAAATCATTAACAGAACACCAAACAGTTCTGAACCGATTCGAAATCATCAACCCATACGCCGCCCAGGCACCCACTCTTCCCCGCGACCCGCCAGGAGCATGAACAGAACACCAAAATTCGAAATCATCAGCCCATACGCCACCCAGACCCAGGCACCCACTCGTACCCGCGAAACCCCACCCAAGTTCCCGGTACTCCGCCCCGAGCCCGAGCATTAACAGAACACCAAAATCCCCAGTACCGCAGCAGCAGCCGCACGGCACGGGGTTCTAGAAGTTTCCATGTCCTCAAACCGCGCAGCAAAAAGGAAGCCCAACCAACAGCGACGACACGACAGCCCGCGCGCACGCGCGCAATCCAGAAGACGAAGAAACGGCGGAGCAAGCCGAGAACGAAACAGCCGTTCAGGGGTTCCCATCAATTCACCGCAGAAACACGCCACGAGAAGGTTCCAGAACCTTCCACGAAGACCGACCGACGGACCAAGCGGAAGCGGGGAGAGCTCGCTCACCTGCATGAGCCCGTGCACCCGCACGTCCTGGGCCGCCGCCTTCGCGTCGCCGCTCCCACCGGCGTCGGTCTGCTTCATCGCGGACAAGACCGCCGCCGCAGTCGCCGCCTCCTCCTCCGGAGTCATCTTCTGGAGCCGAGACGGTGGGTAGAAGCGGGAGAAGGAAGGTGGCGAACGAAACCCTAGGCGCGCGCGATCGAGCTCTCTCGCTCGCCCGCTCGCTTCGCGGCTTCCCTTCTCCCCTGCTTGTCCCCCTAGAGCTCTTCCCCCCCTTCCCGTTGGCGAAATATTTGAGGAGATTCGGAATGCCAACGGCCAAGACAGGGGACTCTGCTTCGAGTACCCAAGGTTATGTACACAAGCAAATGGCACGACCCGCTTCGTGGTTTTGGCGATTTGCACGCGTGACGCGTGGGTGTGGGCGTGTGGCTCTTTTCAATTTTCTGCAATTCTGGGAAGGGGCAACGTGCCAACGTGGCAAGAATGTGTTACATCTTTTTTTTTTTTTTTTGCCAAAGTGGTCTATTGCTATTAAGTGATTTTACATTGAATATATATACCTTGAAAATGATTTAAAATATATTCTATAAAAAGATTTAATAATACTGCAATACGAGCAGAAACCAAGATTTAAAAATATATAGTCGTCGCCTATTGTATAGATAGTCCATAGAGCAAGGAATTGATGTCTTGAGAACGAGTATCTCTCGATTCATACATTTTCTTAACAAAGTTATATGGTGCCTTATTACCGTGATCGAGATACATGTGACCCGACTTGACATAAGATCTCTACTAAAGTTGCATTGTGATGTGCATCTAGACTTGGGTTCATGATCTCTACCAAGTCCTATTTTTCCAAAGCAACAACTCCATTTTTATGCAATGTCTTAATTAATCAAACTACTTTTAAACGGTGATGTCGTGTCATCTAGTAGTTTAGATTGGTTCATTTGTATTGTGATATGTAATCACCGATTTTACATGTACTTCAATCAAGTGTGGGATATGTAGGCATACAATAAGCATTGGAGGTACATTGTTGAAATTATATAGTAGGGTCAATGTTTTTGTCGCTAAATTTCTATAATTTAATAATATGTAGTTGGGTTATTTGTAATTGGGCTTTGTTTTTTTTGTTCTAGTAGAGGAATCGGGACAATCGGATCTGTTCATCGACTTGGTCCCTATTGAACATGTTGGCAACCCGGTACTCCTTTTTTTTTCTAAAAACTAGGTGAATTCCTCACGCGTTGTTGTGAGTATGCAAAAATAATTTTAATCTAGATAAGAGCAATATAAAAGTAATTTCATGTAATGAACTAAATAAAAAACGTCATGATAATCTTAGATCTTCAACTTCATGAAAGAAAACAAGTACTAACATAATTTTATCTATTAATCATTAATTGAAATTTCACTAGTGGGGTTAAATAAAAAGGCTTGATAATTTAAAGGTGTTAGTGGGGGCATTAGTGGAGCTTGATGGTTAGGTGGTATGCTTTGCTCCTTTGAAAGTGTGGGGGCATTAGTGGTTTTGCTTAGATGGCATACTTGGCAAATTATCCACATACCAAACTTTGGTTGGGGTTCTAAGTAGATGTCCAAGTTGCTCCATGCTATGAAGGTGCAATGCAATTGATAGAAAAATGCAAGAGTTCAACACACTTGTTATTCCTACAACATTAGGTTGTTCGACATGTCATTCCATGATAATGCTAGGTTTTTGCAAGCTAGTTGTGATCCTTTTTCTCATTGTACAAAACTTTAAGTAATTAAATATTAAATATGTGGCGTCCATAGATTTGACTACTCATTGTCGTATGAACCAACATTCAATTTCGATTTTTATAGATTTTGCATATCCTCCAATTTTATTTGCCACTCTTCTTGGGTTTTGAAGGTCCACAAACTAACACTTTTGCGTCCAAAAGTATCAAGGTATTCTTAGAAAAAAAAATAGTCCGACATCTTCATGTAAATGCATCTGCAAAATAAATTCCTTACATTCATTTCAATATAAATGTCCTTAAGGCCCATTGACATGCACTTTTTTTAGTTTGTAAAAGTTCTAGTAAAGGAATCGCGAAGAAATAGGAGTTAGGCTTGAAGGTCAAGGTAGTTTGTACCTTGCTCCCTATGTTTTTTAGATAATGGATAAAACAATCCTCCTACATCCTTCTCCAATGTACACAACCACTTATTACAAAGTTTTGTGAAAATAAAACCACCGCAAGCGGTGTCTATGCCCAAATATAGACCTAGGAACTAAAGCAAACATAGACCTTGCTCCCTATGTGAACAGCCTCATAGTTTTGCCTTGATCCGAGCGGCCATAAACAAATTATCGACATACCAAACACATGATTGTCTTCTAATAGTATCCACATCGAGTCAAATTCTTATGGGTCATGGTTGGATGTGTGATTGTTGATGGCATCACTGAATATAGTATATGATTATTTTGTTCTTAGTAGACATTTACCTAACTTCGAATTGTTGTAGCATACTTATCTAAGCCGAAGCTGAAGTTGTACTAAAACTTTAAGACACTCCTTAATTATTTCTATCTTTATATCTTGTTGTTGGTGTTATGTTAACCACCTAAAAAAAATAGTACGATCAAATGGAAAGTTTGATTTCATATATTTTTGTTTTTCAGGGAATTATATTTTGCTACAGTAAGAACTAAGATATGTTGTAGACTTGAGCAAATTGAGCCACTGGGCACGGCGCAAAGGTCACGGGCCATGTAACCAGCATACTGCCAACTCATCTCATCAGCCTCATACACTGACATACGGGCCATGTAAGCCACGGCAGCAGCTGACCTGGCGCCCAACTCATCTCATCAGCCTTATACACTGACATGCAGGCCCCACCTTGGCCCGCAACGCCTCCTCCACCTTCTCCTTCCCTCGGCCTCCTCCGTCCGCCACTGCGAGCGGGAACGGCAATGAGGCCGCCGCCGCCGCCGCAGGGCCGGGGTGGCGCGCGTTTGCGACCCTCCTCGGTGCGGCCGTCGTGGCGCTCGCGCTCCTCTGCCTCTTCTACGGCGCCGCATTCGGCCCGTACATCCGCCGCGGGCACCCTCGCTTCCCCCTCCGGCTGCGGTTCCGGGCCCAGGGGACGGAAGCGCTTCCGGGCGGGCCTCGTCGTCTCCTCCATCCCGGTGCGCACGGCGACCGCCCAACCCCCGCGCTCTCTGCTTGTTTCGTTACCGGAGTCTGCTTGTTTCCCTGACCCCGTTGCGTCTGTCGTGGGGTTCAAAATCGAACAGGTGTGCGACGCGCGGCACTCGGAGCTGATCCCGTGCTTGGACCGGGGCCTCCACTACCAGCTCCGGCTCCGGCCTCTCCCTCATGGAGCACTACGAGCGCCACTGCCCGCCGGCGCCGAGCTGCCTCAACTGCCCATCCCACCGCCCCGTGGCTAGCAGGTGAGGGAGAAGCCACCGTGAGTTATATTGCAGAGTGCTGTTGTGATGTGAATTTTGATGTGCGCGCGATGGTTGCTTAGGTGCCCATCTGGTGGCCGAGGAGCAGGGACGAGGTCTGGAAGGCCAACATACCCCACCCGCACCTTGCTGCCGAGAAGTCAGACCAGCGGTGGATGGTCGTCATTGGCGATAAGATCAACTTCCTGGTGAAGGCACCCACTTCCACACTGGTGCTGAGGTTTGAGATATTCTTGAGGCTAATCTCCTGCACATGGTTGATACGATACCTTAGGCTAATGCGACCAATCTTTTTTTTTATTTGTCGTGATAGATGCTGAATTTCCCAAATGGCAATCTCAGCAATGGAGGAAAACGTCAGGAATGTGCTTGATGTCGGCTGCGGAGTTGCCAGCTTTGGGCGCTTACCTTCTTTCGCATGATACACTTGCGATGTCTCTCTCCTCCCAATGACGTGCATGAGAATCAAATTCAATTTGCCCTTGAGGGATCCTGGCAACCCTTGGTGTGCTGGGCACAAGGAGGCTGCCATACCCAAGCCACTCGTTTGAAATGGCACACTGCTCTCGTTGTCGGATTGACTGGCTGCAGAGGGGATGGGGTCTTGTTGCTGGAAGTGGATAGGGTATTAAGGCCTGGAGGAGATTTTGTGTATTCATCACCAGAGGCCTATGCTTTGGACCCTTTCAACAGGAAGATATGGAGACAGATGAGTGACCTTGCTCGAAGGATGTGTTGGCGGGTTGCGTCTAAGAAGAACCAGACAGTGATATGGGCTAAACCATTGACCAATGGATGCTATATGAGGAGAGAGCCTGAAACACTTCCCCCATGTGTGAACGTGATGATGATCCAGATGCTGCTTGGAATGTACCCATGAAAGCATGCCTAACTCCATACTCAGTAAATTCACTCCCTTCATTTTCCTTGAGATTACCAAGTACCATAATAGTTTATACTGCCTTGTGGAGTTTGAATTTTATATCGATTATGTGTGAAGAAAAATATCTACGAGGTGCCAAAACTTTTTTGCTTGGGTTGCCCATCCAACTGCCAATAGGCTCAAACCCAAGTATGGTTTGCTCTGACAATTGCAGGAGGACATCCCCTCGTTTATTGTGCAAATCTGGATGAGTAGATCCCATAAATTGCTTTTTTTTCTTAAGTTTTGTTGGCAATGTCCACTCACCTTTGTCGGAGTACCTTGTATTTTTTGCACATGCCATGGGACCTATTTTGGTGGATTTTCTTAAAATACCTCAAAATTTTGTATTAGGACTGTCACAACACATAGTTGCTGGTGACCATTGGTGAAATGATTATCCTGTAATATTTCAAATTTTTCACTTTTACAATATGACCTGCCGTACCATTTTAGAATTATGTACATTTTCCATGCTGAACCACCATATGTAATCTGAGAACCATAACATTATATTTCTGTATTTGGTTGAGTGCCAATGTGCATGTTCTTCTGGTTTTGGAACTATAAATCAAATTCTCCTTGCATGTTTTGTAAGGAAATGGTGAACCTAGTTGTCATTCTATACTAAATGGCTCAGGTATCATTCATGTGTCAGGGCCCTATTGGTTATTTGGTTCAGCACACTGCAATCTGATCTTGGCATGTTTTTCACCTAAACAGGAGTTAACAAGGCAGAAGGCAGTGAATTACTTCCCTGGCCACAGAGGCTCACAGCACCACCACCTTGCCTGAAACTTGAGCTTGGAATCAGTGTTCTGTAACATGGGCACACATACCTCTTTCTGATGGCGACCTATTTGACTTTTGACCTTGAAATATTATTTGCAGGACATTTGGCATTCCAGAGTAATCCAGTACTGGAAGCACATGAAGTCTGAGATACAGAAGAATTCCTTTAGAAATATTATGGATATGAGTGCTAACCTTGGAGGATTTGCAGCATCTATGAAGAAAAAGGATGTCAGGTAATGAATGTATTCACGGAATCTGGAAAGCTGAGGGTTATATATGATCGTGGTTTAATGGGGCACTACCCATGATTGGTAAGATTTTTTGACACACGTCCCATCTATTCATTTAATTGTTTCATGGTGGAATTTTACTTTCAAAAAAAATTGTTTCATGGTGGAATTTGTTACCTAGAAATTAGAACTGTTACATTTATGTTGTCTTGTGGCATACAGATAACAGTTTGATTGCATGACTATAGTCTGCAATTAATTAGCCATAAATATAAATTATCAACTTGTTTTCTCACGGTTGTCCATATAAATTCATTTTCATGTGTCGAAAGGGGTGATATTATTTTGTTTGATTTCTAAGATACAACCATGTGAAATTAATCTGTGCAACTTGTTTTCTCATGGTTGTCCATATAAACATGGTTTTCAGAAATTGAGGTAGTTTGGCTGTCATATTTTAGAATTTAGAACATGTAGATGGAGTGTTTGAGCCTTGAGGCCATAGTTGTGTACATTAGAAAATTACCTGCATTGTTATTATCATTACACAAAAGCAAAAAAATGAGGCCTCCTTGCAAAAAAGAAAGGAAAAAAAAAGAGGAAAAACGTGAGGGACTATCAACCCGCATCTGATCCAGGTTCCCGGTTCTGTTGCTTGTTTCCATTTTTTTTTTTTTTTCTGTTTGAAAGACCTTTTTCGTAAGATACTTCTTTCCATCTGTAACCTCTTCCATAGTTAACTTATGCTTGACATGGTGATAACCACTGGAAGAAATTTCTTTGCATTGTCCTGTGTCTGCCTTACTTGCTGTTACATATGGCTGATGCTAATTTTCCTTATTTACTATGTTTAACTGAAGGTGTGAATCATTCTCGACATACCCACGCACCTACGACCTCCTTCACGCCTGGCTCCTATTTTTTGAGATAGTGAAGCAGAGATGTAGCCTGGAGGATCTTCTGATTGAGATGGACCACATCCGCCTTATGGGTTCGCCATCATCAGAGACAAAGCTGCTGTCATAAACTAGAAGGTTCTACCTGCGCTAAGGTGGGATGACTGGACATTTGAGGTGACGAAAGAGTCTCGATCATGGGGAAAAAGCTCTGGAATCAGTGTTGCAAGATCCGTCGTAGGAGCAGTAGCTCTCGTTTTGATCCTAGTTGTAGTTAACTGTAGATTAGCATCAGCATCAGATGCAAGCTTCAACCTCAATCGTCAATATACATAGGCAATGGGGTTTTCATTTTTTTTCCGACGCTCTGCTTTGCTCACTTATATAAGTGATGAAAAGCCTTTGCCCCTATGGCAGAGGTACTGCACCAACAACTGATACTTGTCGATGCTAGAAAAAAAAAGTGATACGTGTGGTCGAATGACTACTGCACCAACAACTAAAGCCGTCAGATGTTTGAAAAATACACTACAGTACCAATTTGGAAGTAGAAGAAATTCAGCATAAATCAGTACCAGTGCAGGCTCAACCCGTCGTGAATTGCGAAACACCTGATGTACCGTCTTCCAGTTCCAGGTGTTTCGCAGTGCACAGCTGGATTCGATCATCAGACGAAAATAATGATATGATTTCCTTCATCATCGATTATTTATTCCATCTCAAATTATAAGTCGCTTTGACTTTTAGCTCCAAGTTTGACTATTCGCCTTATTCAAAAAAAATTAAGAAATATAGTCAAATTTAAGTCATTCTTAAAACTTGTATTAATAAAGAAAAGTCACAACAAAAAGAAGTGATATTTTGCACAAATTTTTAAATAAGACGAGTGGTCAAATTTGTTGTCAAAAAAGTCAAACGACTTATAATTTGGGATGGAGGGAGTACTCCAGACGGTACATCAGGTGACTAGCTTGTGCACTGCGGGCTGGATCGTGACCCTCAGTTGATCGGCCGTTTCCAGCTAGAATCAGATTGCTCTTCACCGGAGGTTTTGCCGATAAAGCCGTCGGCGTACTGTTTTGCCGATGGGGAGGGGTACCTGCCGACGGACGTCAAGAGCGCCGGCGTCCATCAGCAACATTCAGCTCATCGATCAAGAGCGCCGCGTCCACCAATGTGGACGGCCAGAAAAATAGTAGCATACAAACAATGATTAAAATATGTGTTGAAAAAATTGTTTACTAGCCAAGTAAACAGGGTTCAGGCTCAACAATACAACTCAGCACAAGTAGACCATGCAAGATACCCATTTCTAGTGCATGAGCAAACAACAAACCCTAAGGATAGGGCACTGGATCAGGAGACAAGATAGACACCTTCACTAGTATGCAAGCCATCTCAAAGCACAACCTGTCGACTGACACAGCCATGCTGACTAGTATCAATCTCGCAATAATGATCAGCTTCAGAGCCTTCTTGACCTACCTTAAACTCCAAATACATTATAGTATCATCTGGGACGGCAACCACAAATCTTTTTGTGCCTAACTCTGCAATGTCACCATTAAAAAGTTGAATTTCTCCATACTCCTCTAAAGCAGAAACAAGAGATAGGTTGAAAGCACTGTTGAATTCTGGTGTGTCGACTTCTATTACGGCTTCCTTTCCATACTGTATATGTGCAAAACGCATGTCAACTGCGCCGCCATGACAACCACTAAAGCGACGTGTATAACTGGTCACGTATTCGTGGTTGTGAAAGAATGCTACTCCATCAATCAGCTGGAGGTCATCTTCCTCTTTATCTCCAGTCTTGATCCTCATGTCAAACTCCATTAGAACTTCCGCAAGAAAAATCACAATGCCTCTCGTTGGGCCGGTCATCTCAATGAGTTTACCCTGTGAAATTATAATTGTTTAGCAGCTCTACATGGAGAAAATATGAAATATCTGGAGGTAAATGCAATCCTCAAAACCACGACAATAGATCCCAAACAAATGCTAGCAGAGATTCTAATTTCACAAACACTATAACAAAATAACTTAAGTTTTCCTAAATTGGTGCCTTCATCACTCAGCTTTGCTAATGCCAATCATCATTAGAGTTTTAAGTATACTGATGAAGTATGAGAAATGTTGGTTCCATAGTGCTTGGGTATTTTTTTTAGGGAAATTGATTTTGTATGGTTATATGTAGATTTATCAGCATGTTTTTGTATTATCATATTCAGGCTTATTGATAAGTTTTGTATTAGCATTCCATTATTCAATAAATTACACAATTATTATACAATCTGAATCTGCTGTATTCTGTTATTCTAGCACCCTCTTGCATCCTGTAATGGCGATGGATCTGCCAACTGAAATCTCACTTACCAGCCAACCAAAAGTCATCCCAATGTGTCTATTCTCGCTATTCCTGCCCCTAAAATTCCACCATCTACCAGCCAACCAAGTGGTGTCATTGTTTCTCCCACTAACACTTATCTTGACAACCCAATTCCAACGTTTACGTTTAAGCATGTTGGTGTCAATGAAGAGGTGTATGGTAAAGAAGTCCAGGAGGAGGACAACGGCGGTGATTGATTTTTTTTTTTTTTGGGGGTGGGGGGGTGGGGGGCTAGGAGAGGATGGTTCTTGTGAAGATGAAAATATTGACAACCAGGATGATGATAATTGGGTTGCAAAGTACCATACTACCAGCTGACATACCTACCTCAGCATGCTATTAAGTGGCCAGAAATGCATTTCTTTAGTTTCTACCAAACTACCAAAATGTGGTTTCCACCACATAATTTGCCAAATTTCATCCCATCCCTACTTTCAGACACTGTCACACTACCAACAAAATTGCAGATAAGTTACAGATGTGCACCTTTTGTACCGTGAGAGGATTATCTCGGCTACGTTGAAAACATAATTAAGCCGTCCATCCAAAAAATCCCGCGCTGCCAAGTATCCATACAACTGTATGGAGTCACTGTTCATAGGAGTTCTAGCCAACCTCATCAAACAAACCTGTATCATTTCATCTGACGGATGGCGCGTGCAATGTCCAGGATAAGGATAGCATGGGGAGAGCTTTGAAGACATGTATGACTCCAAGTCAGCTTCACCATAGATATCAAGATTGCTAGTTAGTAAACCAAATAGACAAATGTTTTTATATTGTATTAAAAACAAAATAGGGTGCTTTGTAGTTGCATATTTGTAGTTAGACTAAATATAGACATGTTTTATATTCTATAAAACAGGCTACATCACTTCTAAATGCAATTTATGATAGTTCTCTCATGAACTTTCACATAAGAAAAATTATGATAAGCCATTAGAGTATAGAGGAGAAATTTCAATATTTAGAGCACGAAATTTCCAGAGAGTCCATTGAGACACAACCAACAAGTGATTTATAAAGAGAATATTCATTGGATGGTTTGCGAAACTTAGATATAGAGAATGAAGTTTATAAGGCTCTTTCTCAATTGGTCAACAAAAGCTAGTGCCAATTGTAATTAAACGCATTAACCTCATGATTTTATTTTTATTATTAAAAATATATACCAATCAATTACCTGGATTGCAAATGTAGGAAAACAGAATTGATCACTTACTCTCCCTACGGTCAGCAAGATTTATAGGACAACCACTTCCATAAAAATCCAGTTTTTCTTGTATATAGCTCCATCACGGTGGGTACTCCTTCCCAGATTTCTCCTTCATACACCCTTTCATCAGTGCCCGCAAAATTTATGTCATGGACAATTCCATCCGGCAATCTATCAGTGCCTGTGGCTTCACTGTCATGGATACACGTCGACTCTAATTTGTCTATTCCTTTAGTTGTCCCCATAAAAACTTGATCTGCTTGACGACCCTGCCATGATGGGCATTCAAATGGTTTTAAACAAATCTGTCAATGGCAAATAAAAAGGAATAACTAGTCTCTACATCTGACAATGTCACAATTAAATAAAATCAAATAAGATCACCAAAGCAATCTCGTCAGGACTGAAAGGGTAGCCCTAACACTACGAAAACTAATAGATTTTTGGCCAAGATATGAGGCTCAACAACAAGGGACATGGTTTTTAACCACAGAAAAATCGATAGCCTAGACAATACGATAACTAATGGATTATAGACAGATCGATACGTAGTAAGAAAAGGAAGGCAAATTAGAACATACCGGCAGAGGCCACCCAGTACTTTAAGTAGCAGTCAGATCTGGCGCTGCAAGATTGAATGGATAATCACGAGGCCGGCGCTGGAGGATTCCAACGGGGCGACCCAAAAGCTAAAGGGGCGGCGCGAGAATGCATCAAGCATCGTAGTGACCACTCGGAGATTCTCTGCATCCCAACTGAATAGAATAGCTGGCCTGATTGAGCGGCTGCCGACTGACTATTCGCACAGGCGGCGGGGTGGGGGATAGAGGGGAACGAGCCTTTCACGACTTCTCTCCTTTTTATAGCGTTTGAGAATAGCGTTCAGGTGTATTCATCCACCGCACAAACTCGCCGCGAAAAGCAAAGCATCCAGAACCTTCCCGACCAAGCGGGAAGCGGGAGAGATCGCTCACCTGCATGTTCCCGTGCACCCGCACGTCCTGGGCCGCCTCCCGCGCAGCCCGCTCCCACCGGCGTCGCCCACCTTCATCGCGGCCAAGGCCGCCGCCGCCGCCCACCTCCTCCTCCGGGGACATCTTCTGGAGCCGAACAGAGACGGCGGCTAGAAGCGGGAGAAGGAAGGTGACGAACGAAACCCTAAGAGCGCGCGAGCGATCGAGCTCTCTCTCGCTCGCTTCACGGCTTCCCTTGGCGGGCGGGGCGTTCCCTTCTCCCTGTTTTTTCTCCCTCGAGTTTTCCCCTTTCCCGTTGGCGAAATATTTGGGGAGATTCGGAATCCCAACGGCCAAGACGGAAAACTGGCGCACAAGTGACCTCTGCTTTTTCCGAGTACACAAGGAATGGCACGACCGACTTCCATCGCAAGTAGAAAAAACAATTCTTGGGAAGTGGCAGCGTGGTACATCCGTTACATTTACCTTCTTTTTTCGCCAAAGGGCTATTGCTAATACGTGATTTTACATTGAATATTGAATATTATATTATATATACCTTGAAAATGATTTTAAACTGTTCTATATAAAAAAGATTTAGTAATACTACAATACAAGCTTATCGTTGTGCGCTGCCTATTGTAAGTATGTAGTCCATAGAGGAAATTATGTCTTGAGAATGGGGGCAAATTAGTTTGTTTGGTATTTCTTTCTCATTGTACAGTAATTAAATATGTGACGTCCGTATATTTGATTGTTCATTGTCAGATGAGCTAGTCCAAATTACGTAAACATGCTTTCGTTTTATAGAACTATATCCTCTAATCTTATCTGACGCTCTCCTTGGGTTTGAACTTTTTGAAGGTCCATTAGAGCACTCACAATGCAAACTATACCGTAGTTTATCCTCATTTTATTCTTTCCTACATTTATTTCTTTTTCTTCGTCTTGGCGTTGTATTTATTGGATGAGAGAGAAAAAACACAAAAAATCAAGTTTTCACGTGAACCAAGACAATATGTGAGACAAATTAACAAGGGTGATATCATGATAGAAAAATGCATTGTGGAAGATACTTTCTTCATACAATGTCTAAAACTATACAAATCATGATAGTTTCTAGCATTGTGAGTGCCAAGGTATTCTTAGGGGGGCTCTAACATCTTCGTGTAAATGCATCTGCAAATAAATTTAGACACCCATTTCAATATAAATGTCCTTGCGTCCATTGACATGCACTTTTTTAGTAGATGAATCAGTGAAATAGGAGTTGAGGCTTACAGGTCAAAGGGAGTTTTACCTTGCTCCCTATGTGAACAGCCCCTCATAGTTTTTGCTTTCGAAGGCCGCATAAACAAATTATCGACATACCAAACATAAGATTGTCTTCTAATAGTATCCACATCGAGTCAAATTCTCATGGGTCATTGTTGGAAGTGTTGATGATTGATGGCATCACCTGAATATATTACCCATGTAGGAGTATTACATAGTCAATGGGGTTTTCTATTTCTTCCTTTTTTCTCCTGCCTACTCGGACGCTTCGCTTTTGCTTATAAGTGAAAAACCTTGCCCTTTATGAAGCATAAACTCTACCGTACCTCGAAAGCAGAGCCGCAGAGGTACTGCACCAAATAACCTATACATGTCGATGCTAGAAAAAACTGATAGGTAGCGCTGAATGCTGACCAGAGCCAAGGCCAACAACCCGGACCAGGCCGACCCGGCCTTAGGATAGAAAAACCGATAGGTAAGCGCCATGCGGCAAGCCAAGGCTAATGAACGCGACCTCAACCCGACCCGACCCGACCTAGCCTTATGCCATTTTGGAAGGTTTCATCTCTCAGTTTCAAAACGTGACACGGGTCACCTCTTACATACTATTTCAGCATTTTGGATGATGCATTACTCTTATGTCTAAACCTAAAGCAATGTAAGTCCGAAGTATTCACATTTTCACACAAAATTCAATATCCACGGTGTCAAACAAAGTATTAATAAATGTTTGAATGATACAAAAACCCCAATAAAAACCAAAGATTTTTTTAACTGAAAACCAATGAGCTTTTTATACGTGACACTGGACCCAATAGAAAAAAACAAAGCATTCTCGTGTATCATTGTTGTTGGTCGTCGCACGGATGGATTAATTAGTTGGGCCACCTGGGCTGCTTTGATCTCATAGCCTTGTGTCCCGCTCCCAAGGCCCAACTAGAGGCCGAATTTTTGGATTTCTCATTCATTTTTTCCAGCAAAAGCGGGAGCTGTTTTTGGCGGGAAACAAATTTCGATTCGCGCGCGGATGGCGGGTATGAGCATGCAGTCACCTTTTTTTACCTGATTAGTTGGCTACGCTTTAAAATTGAAAATACCCTAACTTGCGTAGTGTCTTTTGAATTTTGTTTATTATATTATATATAGCCCCTAAAATTGATTGTGTGTGTTTTTTGATGTTTTCCATACATTTGATCAACAAGTGCTAATTTGCTGATATACAATAATGACAAGATCTGAATTGCATAAAAATTTTGCTTCGTGAAAATTAAAATTGCCACATCATCGACAGGTTACATATATATATACGCCCGGGCCGCCGGCATATTTTTCCATTTATTTATGTTACGAACGGCACCAGTGGCAGGATGGAAACGGAACATTCCTCCAGCTCTCCGTCCACCCTGATGTGTGCGTACATTTGTTAAGCTATGTGTGCGGGCCGGCGGCTAGTACAACAAGGCAGCAGGGAGAGGACGACACGCTCGGCTCAAGCCTGTTTTTTTTCTCAAATACACAAAAAGACTTGTGCATCGATTTAAGAGAAGAAGAGTTTCCACCCGCCAAAGGCTCCTTCGGAGTTAGATATTACATTGTGTGTCATCACAAACCTTTCCTTATGTATAAGTGATTACTCGCCATATTAGACAAACCTAGATTGCGCGCACCCGCAGCATGTGGATCCATAGAGATCGGGCGCCATGCGCTGGGCGCCCGACCGCCAAGGGCGTATGGTCCGGAAGAGTTCCCAACGACGGCAGTCCGCCGCCAGTCGCCGCCACATGGCATCGCATTTCACCCTGCCTCCGCCGCCGCTTTCCTCACCGAAGCCGTCATAAGAAGAGGGCTTCCCTCACCTCGCAATCGCACGACGCTCGCTGACGGGCTATGCCGCTATCCTCGCTGGCCCCGGGGAGCCTGCACGAGCGGTCGTGAGACCTTGGTCCGCGATCAAAAGGGCGTCTCTTGAGTACCCGGCCGGCTTAACCCTCGACAGTCTGGCTGAAGCAAATGGGGCAGAACCCACGCAGATCACACCTGGGCGTGTCCCGAGCCCATCCTTGTATGTAGGGGCACTGGGAAAACCTGGGCATAAGGAAAGATCCGTCGTTATCGCCCAAATACACCACACCCTGAGTGGCTGGGCCACCGCCAACACTGGAGCTCAACCACTTGATCACCAACTTGGTTAATTAATTAAACGAGAGACTAATCATGATTAGCGACCAACTTGGTGATCAAGTAATATTAATGCAACACAAGGTGGTGAGTGTTTCTAGGGTCTTTTCTTAATTCGTTTAGTGGGACCCATGGTCTTTTGTTAATTAGTAGATAGAATCGGCTGGGTGCTTTGGATCCAGGTGGTGCAGGTGTACTATATGGCTATGTCCACGCATGCATCTGATGGACAAAGCACACAGCACAGGAGTTGTGTTTCTGAATAGACGTTTTTGCCCTTCATATTTGAAGTTTAACTTTTAGCCTGTTGAGTAAGGCAAACAACAGAGCAACCCTCAGCTTTTCCATATATATGAAGTTTAACTTTTTCTTCCTCGGTTCTTGTCAAGTTTAAAATGTGGCAAACGGTACCAAGATTTGTTTTCGGTATCTTTGTTTCAGATCGATCTGCTAGGTCGAGAGAATCATTTGCTCTTGTATATGTAAGCGAAGTTAAGTTAGTTGGCACGACTCTCCATATATCAACACGTACACGTACCCAAATCATATGTACTATAGTCACTTGAAGAATAAATAATACTAGTGCGTATGGACAATGTTAGGCATATGTCCCCAACAATCAAATTCGTATTTCATGAAATGTGGTTTGTTTGTAAAGCTAGTATTCAATTTGAACGTTAGTCATCCAGACTTAGTCAAATATACACGCGTACGGTACGGTACGTGCCAGTTTGAATCAAACGGTTCGAACAGTGGCCACACGTACGGCTACATGGAAGCATGGCCACAGGCCCGGCCGGGGCCGGCAGCGGGCGCTGTCCGGTCGGGGGCTGGCAGCAGGCGCTGTCCGGTCGGGGGCTCTGCATGCCGGCCGGGCAGGGCAGCAGGACTGGACTCGGCGTGGCGCCTGGGCCAAAAAAGAGCTCCGGTGCTGGGGAAAGGTGCGATGGGGAATGGCAAAAAAAAAAACAGGCGAAGCAGACCCTCGATCTCGATCGTCTCAAGGCGTCTCGAGCAAAGTCGACACGACATACCAATGCGTCATCGTTGAAGATCATTTATCAGCGTAAAACTCCTATAAAGCCAAGACCCACTACCTAGCTAATTATCCCGTGCCACGTCATCCGCTTCTTCCATGTCATTTACACCACTACTAGCGGAGCTGCATTAAATCAACAAGCTCCTCCAAAGTGCATCCCTCTCACAAGATCTTGCTCCTGCCAAGGCTCACCGCTATATTTTACCTCAATCGCTGGTGCCATCGGTGATCCGATGGCTGCTGCTATTTGATCAATATGCAAACATCGGGGAAGAAAAAGAGAAAAGTCGAGAACGGGGAGAATTTGTGTACTTCCAAAAGTTCTCCTTGCGTTTTAACTGCCCAGAGTGCAATCGCTAATTTTCCATTTAGGTTCCCGGGTAAAACAACCTACACAAAACAACGACTAGATATAAAATGAAGAAATGAAATTATGTACAAGCATCTTCTTCTTTGCAATAGTACGTCTTTTACCCTTTCCTTTATGCACAAGCATAGATGTAATATATAGATATGAAAGTCATTTCACCGGTTGTGTAGAAATGTAGAAAACTTATCTCCAACTCCACGGCAAATGTGAGGGAATCAAACTAGTCCATAATAATAATAATTTCTAATAATGGCCGCCGAGCATGCACGGGAGTAGTCACAATACACTTGACCACCATCATCAAATCTGTGGTGACGTCATCATTCGCAACCAGCCCTGGGTGCGTGCTGGGTCGAGCACCTCATCAACGTGCCAACGTGAGGGACGTGCATGCTGTCAAAATAAAAGAAAAACGAGCGGCACGCCGTGGGTGCGGTGCAAAACATTGCAACACGCCTGCACCAACGGCACGAGCTTGATTGGATTGTTTTGGGAACAAGGGCCAGGTACGATTACAAGGTAGCACTGTTGGTGCCTGTTGTGCCACATGTCGTCTCCACCAGCCCGGCCTAGCAGTGTGACGCCAGCAGATTCCCCGTAAGCGAGGCAGGGCTCCACGTGGGTTCTCAGTTCGTGCGTTCACGCGCGACCAGTGGAAAAGGATTTTTCTATCATGGAGATCCCTTTGCTGGTGGTTCATTCTCGCTGAAAAAGAAGCACACTACTCGTTCTTGGGTTGGAGGGACGTACTACTAGATTCTATCTTCCAAACGAATTCACTTGGCGTTTTGATCGATTTCCACCCACGTTTATCGTACCTGGAACCAACAAATTTTTTTTGAAACTACATTTTCGATTCGGCCTTTTATTTATGGGATGATGGTAAACAATGTTGCTTTGCGATTAATGCGATTGGAAACCGGCGAGCTCGGTCAGGTCGTCGGAAAACTAAGGCTGTCCCGCGGTGTCTCGGTCTTGAAGAATCTAAACCTATCACATGACTGCCGGTGCTTGAGTTCACTTCTCTTCCCCAAATTTTCCCCATCGCAATCCCCAAAGCGCCGCCGCGCTCCGGTCGGCGTGAAGGCGGAAGAGGAAGACAACCGACAATGGAGTCCGGCGGCGGCGGCACCCGTCACCCACGAGACGGTCGCGGCCGCCTAACGACCTCCCCCTATGCTGCATCATCGGCCCAAACAGGGTCGCCGAGGCCTACCGCCGCCCCAAGGAGGCTCCGAGTCCTAGCCTCGCTGGGCCTCAAGCCCCAAAGAAGCCGCTTTGCCCACCGCACTCAAATGCTCAAGGAGCCCACCATCCAAGCTCGCCCACCATAGTCGCGAGTGCTCAGCACAGCCGTGACGGGCCTCCAAGTCCCCGGTGGGCGTAGAAGATCTGCTTCTCGACGAGCGCTGGTCCGCCATCCACCTCCTCTTCATTCGCCGACTGCCGCTCTTTTCCCCGTGGACCCACCCTCGGCGAGCTTGTCCGAAATAGCATTGTTTAAGTTTCAAGCAACAGTTCACCTACGGTGCCAATTTTTTTTTTTAAAAACTAAGGCACCGCCACGTTGGCACCGGTAAAACCACACATTAAATTTTCTCCAACAAGAAAGGCAAATGGCGACATGTACAAACATAAAACAACTCGTGAACCTTGTTTTACCTCCTAAAGCAAGGTCCAACAGATAGGCAATTCGCGGAAGTTTGTTTGGTGGGAGGAGAGAAACCCAAATATAGCTCGTGTCTCTTTCTCAACTCATTTCCTCGTGCGTCGGTGAGGGTGGGCCCCTAGTGACGAAGGAAGGAAGGGAAGGGCTTTAAGCCCCTGCGGCGGGATCCACCAAGTTCCGCCGGTGAGCGTTACCAAGCCCGAGCCCCGCCAGCCTATTGGCGGCGTCGCGGGCTCCGACCCGCCGCTCGTCGCGGCCGAACGCGTTGCGGGTTCCACCCCACCGCACCCACGGGGCGGGCACGCCGATCTACCCCGATCTCGCTCACGGCGAAGCCCGGGCCATACCCGTCGCCGAGCGGGCGCCACCCTATCGCGGAGCAGAGGAAGAGAGAGGGACGGGGCGACCTGGCAAAGGAGAGAATGTAGACGTTTTTTTTATTTATTCAAGGCACGGGTTTTTGGGTAGATTGTTGAGAGGGTGAGTTTTGGGTGATTCATTTTCTATTGTGCATCACCGATTGTTTGTAATGGATCTCCAATTCGGCTACATGCTGTTGGATACAGTCTTGTGGCTTCTAGTCTAACATTCCACCTCTCATCCGTACGTCGATCGTCGCCCCTGCGTACAGTGCACAGCGCTAGGCTGGTTAGAGCGAGCGTGTCACGTTAAGTACGGCCACAGCACAAACCCGTCCCAGAATTCCCGCCGTCCGTATGACACCCATGACACGACATGGTGCACAGCACCAGCCGTTTGACGTAGAGTACTGTACACTAGACACGCCATATTATTCCTCATGCTCGGAACTCGCGCGCCGATCGACGGGCGCTCCAGCCCGTGGGATCCGCCGGCCGGTCCCTACACACGACGACCCACGTCACGGTGCCAAGCGTACAGTCGTAGTTTGCGTGCCCTTCAAATTGACCACCACGGACATGCACAGACTATCTCTAGAACCCAAACACAAGACAAAGTGTTGTACAGTGTTTTGCGTATCAAAATTCCCCTCCAACACAAGACCAAGAGTAGAGAGGCATTTTGCATAGGACGCAAGAAGCAACGCAAATAAGCGTCTCCCAAATGGACAAGGCATCTCTGGCGCGGAAGACGTGTAGTGGGCCCGTATATAGCGGCATCAGGGGAGAGAGTGCCGCTGGCAGGACGAGTCCGCGGCGGAGCACGTACGGCTGCCGTAGTTCACGCCGCTCCAAGTTCCCTCGCGCCAATAAGCACCACCGTCGCCTTCCCTACCTCAACTCAGTCGCTCCACCTTCGAGGCTCTGATTCATCGCGGGGGCGCTGTTGGAGCCACGCGGAGCGTCACGAGGCCACAGGGTTGCCGCCGGAGATCTGCTCGGACCGTGAGGACTGCCGCAGCCGCATGGGGGAGCCCCGTCGTCGTCGATGCTCGGGCCAGCGGCGACGCGAGGGCACTGGTGCGTGCTACTGGGCCATGGGCGCTAGGGCTGCCCAGCCAAGAGTAATCGGCGTGCAAGCGTCGTGAAGCTGCGGTTCGCTGCCGCGCCGGAGTCGAAGCTCTAGCTACCTGTTGTCGGCACGAGCTACTCCACCTCATCAACGTGCCAACGAGCGACATGCATGTTGTCAAAAGAGAGAAAAAAAAAAGAGCGGCACGCCCGTTGGTGCGGTGCAAAACGTGCAACACGCCTGCACCAACGGCACGATGGTTGGGTTGTTTGGGAACAGGGCCAGGTACAAGGCAGCACGAGGAAATGCCTGTTGTGGCTACCGTGCCAGAGGTCGTCTCCACCAGCCCGGTGACGCCAGCAGATTCCTCGCGCGATGAGCTCCATGTGGGTTCGTCAGTTCCGCCATGGGAGGAAAAAGTATTCCTTTGCTTTGCTGGCTGGTGGTTTGAATCTCGCTGAAAAAGAAGCACACTATTCGTTCTTGGAGTTGGAGGACGTACAATTCTATGTTCCAAACGAATTCATCGATTTACCACGTTTAACAAACAACAAACAACAAATTCCTCCTCTCATCCTTATGGGATGACTCTTTATTTATGGCTTATTTTCAGTCCGGCCTCTTTTATTTATGGGATGACTCTTTTATTTATGGGATGATGAGTAGTAATGCTTCCCATGGGTGCAATGTAAACCGAGAAACTTGATCCGAGTCGATGGGAAAACTAACAATGTCCACAATGTCATCGGTGTCAAAAGAATCTAAACCTATCACATTGCACGGGTGCTTCAGTTCCTTGAATCCCACAGCGTGGTCACTCGTACCTTATCTGATTATGGACCTCGCATAGAACAATCTGGAACTTCTCTTCCCCAAAATTTTCCATCCCAATCCCCAAAAGCGCCCCACACATCGAATCGTCCATGAGCGCACGGAAAGGGGAACAACCGGCGATGGAGTCCACGCCGACGGCGCACCCGCTTACCCGTGAGATCGCGGGCCGGGCCAGCGGGCGCCTACCGCCCGCCCGCGGAGAGGCCCTAATCCAGCCGCCAGAGCCGTGAGGGCGTCCAGTTCCCCGCGCGGCGCCATGTCTCCCCGTTGCCCCACGACCATCGAATGCCTCCGGGAGCCCGCCGTCCAAGCTCACGGGTCCGTCGGTCTTGAGCCGCTGGCCTCCATGTCCCCGTGGGTCATGAAGATATAAGCCGACGCTACGCGGGTCTCGCCTCATCCACCTCCTCACTGCGCCACCGCCGCTCTTTCCCCTGCATCGGGACCCACCCGTGGCGAAGTTACGCCTGGAATAGCATTGTTTAAGTTTCAAGCACCCGTTCACCTAAGGTGCCATTTTTTTTTTAACTAAGGCACCGCTCATAACATGGGCACCCCCCCTCTCCTCTCGTTTTGAGCTTTGAAAACCCTAACTCTCACTGAATTTCTTTTTGTCAAAATCCATGGTAAAATGACCACACATTATGGCTGGTCTAACATTCCTCCTCCTCTCATCCGTACGCGATGGTCGCCGCTGTGTACAGTGCACAGCTAGGCTAGGCTGGTTAGAGCGAGCGCGTCACGTTAAGTACGGCCACAGCACAAACCCGTCCCAGAATTCCCTCCGCGACACGACACGACCGGCCATGGTGCACAGCACCAGCGGTTTGGCGCACTGTACACTAGTGACGCCATGTTATTCCTCACTCTCGGAATTCGCGCACGCGGCGCGCCGATCGACGAGCGCCTCCAGCCCATGGGATCCGCGGCGCCGGCCGGTCCCTACACACGACGACCCACGTCACGGTGCCAAGCATACTCTTCAAACTGTGTGCTCTTCAAATTGCTTTGCGTGCTTTTCAAATGGTTTGTCCACGGACCACCACGCACATGCACATGTTTTAGTAGTTTATAAGAAAAGGTGCACACACATGACACACCGGCACGTTAATTCTTCACAAAATTAGTACCTACTGAGGCTTTCGATTAGTCTCTGTGACACGTGTACGTTTATTTAGAAAATGTACATTTCCAGCGCGGACGTGACAACGGTAAACAAGCATAAAACTCGTTCTTACTGTTTCTTTTAAAAAACCATAAGTAATGCTTGTTGGGTTTGAACTTAGTTCTTAATTGAATTTGATCTGGTTCCAATTCGGGCATTCAATTAATATCTGGCAACAATTCACTTCAAACACTTCAGGGCTAATTAATTAATTAATTAACGTCCGCACCAAAATCCTCCCGCGCTCGGCATCCAGTTCACGCGCGCGCTGCTTCTCCCCCCATGGACCCCACCCGACGGACGTCATGGTGCCAGCCTGAACGTGATCAGGCTTGCTTTCCTTCCTGACCAAGCTTGTTACAAAGTTTCACACAAACAAACTAGTGCAAGGGGAAAATGGGCTTGCAAAGGCCGATCACGCCGAGCGAACTGTTGCCCTCCGTGTTGCCGTAAATTACCTCTCCTGCCATTCCCCACCAACTCAGAAGGGAAGAGAAGCAAATCACCCCCTTCCTCCAACCGCTCTGTCTGTCTCTCGCGTTTCAACTTCAACAACAGGAGGGAGGGGAGAAAGCCGCACGCCGCAGCGTGCTCTCCATCCTGCTGCCACCATGGCGAGAGCTTGGATGTTCCTCGCTCGGGTCATCCGCGTCGCGCAGGCGCAGGCGCAGGCCCAGCACGTCGCGGGGAGGAGGCGCACCACGTCGCGGGGGAGGAGGCGCACCACGTCGCGGGGGAGGAGGCGCAGCACGCCGCGGGGGAGGAGGCGCAGCACGCCGTCGGGGAGGAGGCGCACCACGACGCGGTCGCAGAGGCCTTGCACGCCGCCGCGGTGGCAGCAGCCGTGCACGCCGCGCGGACGGACTTGGAGCGGCTCGTCGAGCGCGTGGACGCGGTGCCGACGGACGTGGCGACTGCCGCGAACAACTTGGATGCGCCAGGGTTCGTCGTCTCCGTCGAGCCGCCGACGCGGGTCACCTTCATCACCACGCGCCTCGCCCTCCCGCCGACCTGCGCTTGGACGCGTACCCCTTCATCATCGCCACCGGGCCGTTCTGCCTCCTCGCGCGCTTCGCCACGGCGCCCAACATCGGCACCGACTTCGCCATGAAGCTCCCAGGCGGAACGCGCTCCCCGCACCAACTCGTCCTGCTCCGCTACTTCAGGAGGCTTGATGGCGAGATGGCGGCGACCGCTGTGCGCGTACCCGCCCGCCCTCTCGCTTCCCGCCCGTCCCCGCCTTCCAGAACCTCGACAGCGTCGGGCTTGTCTGCGACGGCTACGCCAACCGACGCACCTACAACTTCAGAATCGCCGAGCTCGTCGTGGACACGGGAAGCAATCCAAAGCTTGAACTCGCCATCTTCAGATCCGACACGTGGCAGTGGTTCACAACACCAGCACCACTGAGTTCCCTCTGAAGGACTGGGATCGCTCCCGGAGGTGGGTGCCCCACGGCGCTGTTGCCATCGAGAGCAGTGTCGTGTGGTTCGACCTGTCATGGGGACTACTGTGCTGCGATGTCCAACGAGAGCCGGCCAACCTTGAGGTCCAGTTCTACCGCCTACCCCGCGCTCATGTTCTCCCGAAGGGCAGAGCCACCGAGGACATCCACACGAGACGCTGCATCACACTGAGCGGGGCATGCTACGATTCGTCGAGATCATCCCCGGCGAAGCAGCGAGAGTGTGTATGTGGACGCTGCTTTGGGATGGATGGCTATGGATAGCCAACTCCAGCGTGACATTTGAGCAGATCTGGAGCTACGAGAGCTACGCTGCGACCGGGTTGCCACGGGAGATTCCTGCTCTCGCGGGGTCTGCCCTGACAACCCTGATGTCATCTACTTCGACCTACGGCGCCGCCTCTTCGGTGTCAACATCTCTACGCGCCGAGTCACACAGCACGAGGCTGACGAGCACGAGCTCGTGAATGTGCCTCCCCGCCGTGGGGTGGACCTGCAGCCACAGACGGGCTCCAGCCGATTCCTGCTGACTTGGGACCTGCAGCGCGAAGGTAGTAGAGGTATGAACTCTGTTGACCAGTTTTAGTTTCTACTTCCTATTACAGTGACAAGTAACTTTTGGGTGTGTTTAGATCCCTAAAAATTGACACGGTAGCGGCTTTTTGTTTGTTTGTGATAAATTGTATCCTATCCTATCACACGGTAGGACGTTTATTCCACATCATCCACAATACGCACTCTAGTTGCCAACTTGGTATGAGCCCAAAATAGCCTTGCCACAGTGCAATCTGTAAGTACATGTTTGATTGATTCCTTAGGATCACTGCACACTTCACAAAATTGTATTTGCTCGATATGTCTCTTGTACAGAATTTGTCTTGTTCGTAAGAATGCATTTAGAACTCGCCACCAAAAACTTGCACTTTGGGTGGAACATCTAATTTCAGATTTTCTTCCAAACACCTTCATCAGATGAGCCTGGCTGTTGGGAAAAAACATTCTCAAACTTCAGTTTATGCATAAGCTTATATGCTGATCGGACTGAGTATATCCCAGTTCGTTCTAGTTCCCAGGCCCAAAAATCTGAATCACCTCGTCCTAGCGGCTGCCAAAGAATAGCAGCAGCATCAATCCGTAGGAGTGGAGCCCAAATTAAAGTCTCATTCCATGATCCATCTTCCTGTAGAAATTTAGAAACTAAAATTGGGGCTGGGTGTACCTCTTCTCTAGGAGTGATCGGTCGTGCTCCAAAGTGATCCACAATCCACCGGTCATCCCAATTGTTAGTGGTTTCACCATTCACCACTCGTCGAATCAACCCATGTTGAAGAGGTTTCTGTCCTGCTAGAATAGTCTGCCAGGTAGCACTGGCATGTTTTCTTTCTAGTAGCTCTCATGAAATTAGTATCATGGAAGTATCACCCTTTGAGCACCCTTGCACACAATGAGTCTGGTCTTGTGATTAGACGCCAACCCTGTTTTCCAAACATCGCTAGGTTGAAAGGCATTCAGCTCCCAAAAACGTCTTAAGCACTGAACCAAAAACATTCAGCTCCCAGTTGCGCAGCGAATTCTGCACTCCATGTAGCCGATTCTGCATCTCTCCAACCCCATCACTAGTTCATTTCTAATAGTGGCCAACGTCTTACGCACTGAACCAAAAACATTCAGCTCCCAGTTGCGCAGCGAATTCTGCACTCCATGTAGCCGATTCTGCATCTCTCAAGCCCCCATCTCCGGCCTGCGGTCATGCATCACGGATTAGAGCCATATAGCTTGGGTCTCGTGCCACATATTTTCATAACGGAAGTTCCTTTTCCTGCGTCTTGTATTCAGAGAATGCTCCAAACATTCGATCACCAATGCACAGTGGTCTGAGGTTGTAGTTTGAACATGCCAAACCTTGACTTCTCTGAACAAATTCAGAAATGAGTCGGTGGCCAAGCCTATGTCCAATCTCACTTTTATGTTGCGGTCAGCGTCTTTGCGCGATTGTCCCATGTTAGTATTACTTTTTGCTAAGCACATTGTGTTATCCTGAGGTACCACCTTTTTTTTATTTCAAACAAGCTGAATTCCTGATTTAGGAGGGGAGGTTTGGTTGGTTATCAACACTGACGAAAAATTTGTGTGCCTTGTGTTGCGTACTGTCATCGTTATCTAACTAACATTTATTCTCTGAAGCAGGACGCGTTTTGGGGCGTGTGTTACCGGGCTTTCAGGATGATGGTTTTCCTGACGATCCCAAAGACGGAAAGCCGCAGGATCCCAAGGGCAAGGGCAAATCCAAGGCGACTGATGACCAGCACAAGTCATCGTCCGCAAGCAGCAGTAGGCCGAGCAAAGCCATCAGAATCAAAGAGCCAGGCCACTAAGAGCAAAGGGTCGAAGGGATATGAACTCCCCCGTGTATTGCTTGTCCTGTCGCTGCCCTTGTTCTAGAAGTTGTGGTTTAACGTGATGGATATGGACTACTTGGAACAATTTGCCTGGCTGACATAAACTTGTGGTTTAACGTGATGGATATGGTGGACTAGTTGGAACAATTTGCCTGGCTGCCATAATCTGCTTGGTGTTTTCTCTTTTTATTTTCTCTTTATTTCCGGCCTGACACCCTTCCTGTTTCATTGCAACACCAGCATTGTTCATCTTAGGGGATCATCTTATCCTCCCAACAAAATTTGCCTCGTATTCGATTTGCGACATTTTACACAAATTATATTAGCTACTGTGTGGCTCATTTGCACTCCTCTTTGTGACATGATTACGTGACCCATTCTCTTATTTCCGGCTGTTTCCGCCGTCGTCTTTCCACCGCTCGCCATCCCATCTCTCAGAAGCTCCGCCTCTTCCTTGCGCTCATTTTGAGCCTAGTTGTGTAACCTATCGTCAATCGTATCGCCCGCACGACCCGTCTTCCCTAACCCTGGCCGGGCGCCGCCGGAGCTCCGCCGCTGCCGTTCATCCATTCCGGTGAGTCTCACGTCCAGTCACTTAGTGTTTTCGTTCCTCCTTGGTTCCCCTGGTCATGATAGACCCGCTACTTTCCGCAACCAACGCCTCGACGCGCCGGAACGCCGCTCGCCGCCGAGTCGCGCCGCCTCTGTCCGCCGGTCCGGCCTCACCGCCGGTCACTCTTTTCCGCCGCATCTTGACCCAAACAGCGACCGCCCCAGAACCTCAGTGAGCTGCTAGCCATGATAGTGCCTTCCTTTTTCACCTTGCATCATCACCGGCGCCCGAACGCCGACGTCGCCGCCAGCGCGTCGCGGACAGCGAGCTCCCTGGGCGGGCCGACTGTGCTTGTTCATGGGCCAGCCTGCCAAGCGCAGAGTATCGGGCCGACCACAGTGCCGGGCAGAATATGACCCGAAGGCCCTTTTGTTTTAAAATTTTGTTTTATTATTTATTTAAATGTGAATGGTACTCAAGTTTGTAAATTTCATGAAAATTCAAATTGGTCTCCAAACATTCTGAAACTTTTTGTGTAGCCTCTACAGGATGATTTATACATATAAAAAATATGAGATGTTGCAACTCAATAGTTCTTGCATGACTTAAAAATACATTCTTTAATTGAAAAATGTATCTTCTATGATTTTTAGTAATTATAAAAAATCATGAAATTTGTTTTACCACTGTTTGATGACATGACCTACCTTAATAAAAATTTTGGGGGCATTTGGAGAAATTTGAATTATTTCTTAGTTATTAGTTAATTATTTAATTGCTAAATGACATGATTAGTGCTTAACAATATTTATTAGAAAATTAATATATTTTTTATATGTTGTCACATGAAAATATTTATTATACCAAAATTGTAGTACTCAAAGAGATCTATATGTCTGTAGTTTTGAGTTTTTACATTTGATATTGTAATGATGTTAAAAAAACATATTGTATCAACAACTTAATATATAGTTGAAGCCTCATACTATTTTTCGACATCTTAACAACTTCAAACAAAAAAGATATTAATTTTTTTGATGTGACAAGCAGAGCTACACGATTATTATGGTGCTGAACTTTTATATAATTATTTTGAGCACCTTAACGCCGTTAAATGAAAAAACTTAAAACTAGAAAGTTGTATTATTATGGTGCTTGAACTTTTATATAACTGTTTTGAGCACCTTAACGACGTCAAATGAAAAAACTCAAAACTAGAAAATTGTAGATCTCGTCGAGAGCTACAATTTTCATATAAAAGTCATTTTCATCCACGCAGTATCAAAAAAAGTTGTTGTCTCTGATCATATTTTGCTCTCGGTTTTAGAGATGAAGGTCCTTTTGGTTTAGTTAGTGGGAAGGTGGCTAACTAAGGCAACTCTATTTTGACTCACTGAATGTGAGCTGAACTCTATTTGTATTGTAATGCAGCCTCAGTTGGCTATGTATTACATTTGATGTTCTCGTGCTTTTCTCTTGTCCTCTTTGCATGATATCATTTTTGTTTGCCTTTATGCCTATGATGCAACTTCTGTTTTTCTCTATGCCTATGATGAGACAAATGCTAAATGATCATAGACTTGTGAGGTACTGGGCATATGCTAAATTTTTGTCCTATAACCCTTGTTTTCATGATTGTCATCGAACCGTGGCTGACGTCCATGCCCAATGCAATTATTATCATAAAAGATGACTTGATGGTTGGGCTAGATGACAATAACATGGTTTCATGGCCTCCATGATTTATGTTACCAGTTTGGCTGCCTAGCTATGTTCCTTATGCTCCAAGTGTAAAGATAAAATGAAATGGCGATGAAATCTGAGGCAAACCATTACTTTTCATACTTGTTCTCAAAAACTCACAACATCTACTTTGTTCTTTTTTGTTCCAATGGCATAGATGGCTTGGTATGTTGTCTACCAAGACAAGGTTCCTGAGGTGTATGAAACCTAGGCACAATGCAATGAATAAGTGAGTGGCTATCCAAACAATTGCCACAAGAAATTTGCAACAAGACATGCTGCAGAGGCCTCCTATTTTCAATTCATTCAAGGTGATGAACATCCACTGTTGGAGGATGCTCCTCAAGCGGCCGTAATAATGCTGCTTTCCTGGTAATTGTTGTCGTTGGCCTATGCTTCCTACTGGTGGTGATCCTTTTGGTGATTATGTTCGATTGAATGTGGAATGTTGTCCTGGTCAACTCAAACTTGAACTCAATGTTGTTGTTTTCAATGGCCGATGATGCATATCTTACAACTGATGTGCACTAATGTTTGTTATTAGCCGAGGCCATTAATTTAGAACTTAACAAACAATTTCATCTTGTATTGCTCTTGAATTTTGTTGAACTGTATTTGTTTCCTCTTCATTTCTATTTGTTGGCCCATGGTAGCGAGGCCCGAATCAAACATTGTCTCACTGTAGTTGAAGGTAGTTGGGGTTGAGCCAGGCCGTAGGCCGGGAATCAAACAAAGAAAGGTGTTGTGCTAGGCTATACGGATTACAATGCAATCAAACAAGTGCACTTGGTCCATTCCACCCAGGGCTGTGGGCTGCCTGGGCCTGGTTCACTGTCCAGGCCTCTGCGAGCCAAGATATCAAACACGACCTGTTGCTGCGTGTGTTTTGCTTGTGCGCACATGTCAAGGCTCTAAACGGTCAAACTCAAAACGTAATAGAGACGGAATGACATAGAGGGCAAAAACAGTTCGACGATGGTATAGAGGTGCGCTCCAACTTTTTAATAGCACGTAGGTCAGGTCCATCTTTTTATATTTTATAATGGCATATAGGTAAAAGTTGGCGTCGATGTCGGGTGCGTGTGCGCGTAGAGAGAAGGGAGGAAATGGTGATGGAGGCGATGGGACGGGAACGCAGAGGCGCGGGTGGCTCGATACTGGATGTGCAGTGGATGTAGCGTGCATTCCAGCAAACAAACACATGCCGCCGAAATGAAGTCAATACCCGATAATATTACAATATTGTACTCCTTTTATTTTAGTCTATAAAAGTTTTTGATACACCGTGGTGAACTCCTCCACGGTTCATGCCTCAAAAAATAATAATATTTACAATATTCTACTAAGTATATATCAAATTAAATACAACTTTGATAGATTTTTATGTCGTGCAAGTACAGAAATAGTTATATGTAAATATCCTAACTTTAGTTCTCATCATACACTTAAAGTTAAATACTGAGATTTTCTTTGAGCACCAATACAAATATCTAATTGTATTATTTTGATTTAAGTCAACAAAGAATTAGTTGCTAATTAATATGTTTTTTAGGGAAATTAGTTGCTAATATGTGTCAACTGTCAACAAAGAATTCGCAGCGGGCTGAAACATAAATAAAAGCCCAAATAAAAGCCTAAGCTTAATTAGAACTAGAAGCAGGCGTGGCCTGGGCGTGTGTGTCAGTACCTCGCCGCCCCGATCGGCCGCCGGCCGCCTGCGCCGCAATCGCCTATGGGGATGGGGGTGCTCACCAGGGCGAGGAAGAGAAGGCTGCGGGAAGAAGGCCACGCCGACCGGATCAGCAGCCTCCCCGACGGCGTTCTAGGTGACATCATCTCTCTTCTCCCCACCGATGACGGTGCCCGCACGCAGGTGCTCTCCTCCCCGCTGGCGCCACCTATGGCGCACCGCTCCTCTCAACTTCGAGGCCTGCGTCGTTCACCCAGATCCAGATGCCCCTGGCCTCCCTTCATGCAGCGACATCATCTCCTCCCACGGGGGCCCCGTCCGCCGCTTCTCCATCTCTTACTGCAAACTCCACTCCGTCTTCCCCGCGGGCCTGGGCGGCTGGCTCCGGTTCCCCGAACTCGACAGGCTGCAGGAGCTCGAGCTGGAGCACGTTAATCGGATTCCAAAATCAGCAGTGCACCGCTTCTCTTCCACCCTTGGTGTCGCCACCTTCAGCCGCTGCACTTTCATGGATGATGCCGCCGCTGCGCTTCACTTGCCGCTTCTCAGGCAGCTGAGCCTTGTGAATAGCGTCATCTCCGAGCGCTACCTCCGTTCCTTGCTCAACGCCTGCCCTGCCCTGCAGAGCTTGCTGCTCCGCCTCTGCTGTACTCGTAGTGAATATGATAACTTACCTCGAGTGGATATCGTGTCGCGTAGCCTCATAAGCATTGGTGTGCATTCTGGCTGGGGAAACTATGGTAAGATACAGCTCGTCGTCATCAAGGACGCCCCGTGTCTAGAGAGATTGATACTTTTGGGAAAAAATAGGATCGACGTGTCGGTAATCTCTGCGCCAACATTGTGTATTTTGGGGAGACTCCGTAGTACTAAATTCCCAAGGTTTCACTCTGCCACTTCAACTATTCAGGTATATCATGCATTCTCACCTCCCTCTGCCTACATGTATGATATCTACATGTGGTGTTAGTTCTAGCATTGTTACATATATGCTTTGAATTAAACTCAGGGACGAAATGGTATTGCTAGCATGACCGCGGTGGTCAGCAGTGTGAAGGTTCTAGCATTATCTAATGTGAAACTCTGTCCGAATGTGGTTGTTAACTTAATCAAGTGCTTACCTCGCTTGGAGAAGTTGTACATACAGGTGAGCAGAGTGTATATTTTTCTGCATTTACTCCTATATAACATCGATGATTGATCTAAATGTAACTTATGTTCACTTTTGTTTTTTTTTTTCTCCAGATGATAAAAAGTCTTGAGATGGAAAATTGGTTTACATATCAGGAAAACATTGCCGCCCTAGACATCCGTCTAAGGAAAATTGTGCTAGCAAACTATCAAGGCTACAAGTCACAGATTATGTTGGCCAAGGTCTTTATATCTAATGCAAGAGCGCTGGAGTTACTAAGGTTTGAGTTAGGATTTCCAAGCGTCAGCAACAAATGGATCGAAAGCCAACATAGTCTGCTCGAGGTCGAAAAGAGGGCTTCAGTGGGTGCACAATTTGATTTTGTATCCAGAAACATGTTGACCGGGTCATACAGCCGAGATGCGGAAGTACACGATTTGTCAATAACGGACCCCTTCCAAAGGATTCATTCTTCGCTCTGAAGACAGAAATGAAAGATATTTTTATTTTCAAGTAGGAATGTCTAGCAAGTTTTAATTTAGTCAGTTTGACATTTGGTATCTCGTTTCCTTGAACACTGTAATTTCCAATTGATTTGATGTTATATTTTGCTTAATGAAGGGAGAAGAGCTCTTGAGATATCCATTATTAATTGCCATTTTCAACCATGTTGTCGTTTATAATGATTGCACTTAACAATTTGTCAAAAAATCATTGCAGTTAACAAATATCACCATCTAATCATAAATACATTCTTACCCATTCAATTTTATCCCAAAAGAGATTGTTGTTACCTACTGGTTGGTTATTTGATCAGTAGCCTCATATGCCCTTATCTTGTTGGCCATTTTGAAGTTGTATTTTTTTGGGGCAGCATTTATAGTAGCCTGTATATACAGTGTTTTTTTTTTTTTTTGAAAATAGTGGCATGAGCTCTGTCCTTCAAATAAGATAGAAGTAGAGGCTTTTAATGTACAAATCGTCATTAAGAGGCCCGAAAAATGAAAGAAACACAACAAAACTCACCGAGGAGTTGCTAAGCCACTAAGAGGCCTATGCATGTCATTGACACACTGATGGAATGCAAGGGATTGCAAAAGTTTTCAATAGTGCAAAAGAAATTGACCCACAAACATGAGGTGAGTCTTCTCATTTAAGTTACGGTTTTTTTTTTTTTTTTTTTTTGAAGTCAAGTTACGATTGGCTTGGAGGAATGGAAAATAGAATGAAAGTTGTGCAGGAAGCAACTATTTAACATCAATGAAATTAGTGCTAGACTTTAATTCTTGAGCATGTTAATTCTGTGTTTCGCTTGATTGTTGATCTCATATAAATTGGTGAGAAGCAGCTTTTTCGGGCTTGTCTGTAGGCAGGTAAGACCGACCATGTCTACTGCTGAACTTGAATTTGCAATAATGCAAGTGAAGAACGGATGTGGTCCTTTGGTTATCAGAAGCAAATGAGTATCTGAATTCAAGACGGGAGAAACCACTGGGTTAATTTTACTCATGGACCAACATGGATCTTTTGGCTTCAAATTTGGTGCATATTTGCTGACTATTGGTTCCGCCACGACAGCGTCGCCGATCCCCGTCCCTCCTCTGCCGTGGAGGTTGTTTTGTTGTTGACATCGATCAGGTGGTCAACAAGCCTCTTGAGCTCCTGCAGTGGGAGGACGCGCGGCGGCGTCAGCGACTAGCGCTGGGGCCGAGTAGACACCGGCGTCATCTCCCGCGTCGGCCCGCTGCAAGCGCAGCATGCCAGCACTGCCGCCTCTGGTCATCGTCTGCGGCCGCCCTGATGCGGTGCGACGGTGCGTCCCTTTAAGCGCGCACCGCCTAGTCCCGCGTGAGGTGCACGATAGAAGCAGTGGCTGGCGGCCGGGGAGCATGTCGTGGACGTACCAGAACCGCCATCTCGTGCAACCGTACCAGGACGTGGAAATGAAGTCTCCCTCGGCGTCCACGCCCATCGCACCGCCGCCAACGCGCCCCAACGTACCGTACCAGTGTAGGATCTTGTGTGGTCCGCGGGGCCTTCAGGGACTCGAGGCGAACGTCCAATCGAAAGGGATCCTCCGTGACCGTGAGTCAGATCAGACCAACACTAGCCACAATACATATACGTGTTTTGTTTCATGGTACATGGATTATTTCAAACAAGCCGAGCCAGTATCGGCACTTGATCTTACAGGCAACCAACAACAAATGTGCAATACCAAAGCCAACAAAAACCCACCCCACCAGCAGCAGATGAACCTCTACATAATCTGGACCTCAAAAAAGAAACATGTGTGCTTGTATTTTCGACACCGCTGAATAATTGTCTTTCCTCAAATCTGTAACCTACAGATATACTACCTAAAACAACAACCTCCCCGTTTACCGTTGCCGATCTCGTTTTGGGGAAGAAAACAGGCTCGTGATGAAACTCAGGACCTTCAGGAGCGGTTGGGGTGGCGGCTGCCTTGGCTTGCTATCCCGCCCTTCTCTAGGCTGCAACTGGTTCATTTACAGAATGAGAAACACCGGACTTAACCTGTTGGAAACAGAGAGCGTCGCTTGCACTTGTTCAGATTTGTGGGCCGGCCGAGAAATGTGATAGCCAATAACAAGAAATGAGGGCATCGATCAATGTATAGTATAATACCTTGGCTGCTTTGAAGAGTTCATCCAGGACCTCGGACAATGTGGGGTGAGCATGAACCGCAAACTTGATGTCCTGCATGACACAAACAATTATGTACCGGTTCAAGATGAACTGCTAGCTATGTAGAAGAGAGTATATGACAGAATCCAAGCAACACTCACTTGCACACGAGTTCCTAGGGCGATGGCATTTGATGCCTCGTGGATGAGATCAGCAGCATGCAAACCAAAAATGTGAACCCCAAGAATTTCACCTGTGTCAGGTCGGTAAATCATCTGCAGTGAGGAGCACATATTGTCAAAATCAGTACATGCAAAATTGCAAAAGCACAGGTGTGAATTATGGAGAAAACATGGATTTCAAGTAGCAAACAGAATGACCTTAGCAATCCGTCTCCTTCATTTTCTGCCAAAGCTTTAGTGTTAGCCTTAAAGCTAGTCTTCACAACATCTACCTCAAATCCTTCTTTGTCTGCCTGCTCTCTGGCTTGTGGCTGAGAGTTTCAAAAAAAAAAAAAGTAAATTAAGGGGAAAAAAAAATAAGATGTTGCCTATTTATATCCTTACTTAAGTACAATATTAATTGCAGTCACATGAGCAAAATATGTCCATTAAGAAAATGGTGTCCAAATACTCAGCCAATGAAATTCATGTACATTGACTAGAAGGGAATGCATGAAAGCGACAGGTCTTAACAACTTCAACAAGAAGATAACTTACCTCCGTCAGACCAACCATACTAATCTCTGGATGCGTGAAACATGCCGCTGGGATGCTTAAATGATTTAGGATGTGATCCTTTCCAGAGATTTGCTCAACAACTACATTTGAATAGTAATTCAACATTAGGCAAGTACACCAATAAGCTTGCTCCAAAAAACCACAAGAAAACGGAATTCTCAAGTACCTGAAATTCCTTGTGCACTGGCAGCATGGGCAAGCATGAGTTTGCCATTGGCATCTCCAATGCAGTATAAATTGGGTACCTATATGATATTATATTTAAGTTCTGCAGAAAGAAGCCGCGCAATAAAAGTTGTAACATACCACATTGCCATCTGCATCCATGACTCGCGATTCGTTCATCAACAGGCACAAAACCACGTTGTGTAACAACATTGATCTGAAGAAAAGGAAAATAAGCTTCAGCATTCTTATATTCTTATATTTTAAAATGTAGCAAATCTGGTAGCTACTAGGTTCAATTTCTATACTCACGTTTTCCAAGCCAAGCCCTTTGGTGAATGGCGCCTTCCTGTGGCGATAAGAGCTGCATCAACCTACACACGAATTTCCAACCTCCCCAGTAAGCCATTGTCTTCAACTTATAAGAATCAAATCGTAAATTGGAAAGCTAGCAGAAATGCTTTATGTGCACTCAATGAGATATACAGTGCACTTGGTCTTGCTTACCATATTGTTGCTTCTGATTACTATTTGCATTTGCATGTGAATTTATGATTTTGAATATGTTAAATTTATATGGATTCACATTACCACATTCATTAAAGAAACAATTTCGTAAAAATACAAATGTGTTCTATATAAAATAATATATGTTCTGTTGTTAGTCAAAGTGTCACCGTGAAGATTGTGTCAATGTCCTAACGGACACACATTTCTGTTTGAATGAAGTAGAATCATAACATAATATTGATACAAAACATTTATACTACCTGATCTTGATTACAATGCTTTTAACAAGTAACTCTTACAGCATTCTGTGCTCAACCAACTATAGATGTGGAGGATCACTATGAAGCATTCACTCAATGAAGCCATGCAGCTCTAGACAAGATAATGAAAGATTATGTGTGTTGTACTTCCACCATTATACCATAGCAAAGAGATGGCTGGCAAAAAGTAATCCACAAGAACAAAAGCATGTTGCCAAAGATTGAAAGATATCAGAAATGTTACCTCAAGGGTTTCTTTGTGCTCCTTTGTCTTTGCATCAATAAGCTCGATGAGCACAGGTTTTCCATCCTTTGCTGGAGTAATCTAGTGACAAATCCACAGACCATTCAATATACAGATTATTTAACCATGTCAAAAAAAAAAAAAAAAAAAGTCTGGAATAGTTTGAGAAAGCTAGAGCAAAGCTGAACCTTGCTTACTTGAAAACACCAGTGTGATAGTCAATTTTCCGAGGATTAATAAGAATTCTCTGGGCTAATTTTGCAATTTCAGGATCAAATCCAGGCATCAGCTGGTCAAGAGCTTCAACAAAAGTAACCTGCCCAATTTCGAATTGAGTAAATTCAGGTGACAATTAACTCACAACAACCATGTTCAACAGGCAACTGCAGATGATGTGTAAGCCTGTAAGGAGCATTATCCATCCAGCTTATCTGAATTATTTAATATTTACTTAAGTTCAAAATGCTGGAATCATATTTGCACGATAACCAAACAATTAGTGGAGCTAAGATGAAAAAACAGAGAAAATAACAGCACATATATTTAAAGAACACTGTGCAAGTTTCATAGTTTCTCTGGTGCTGTGGACAATGGTTCTTGGAGAAAGCAGCCTAGCAAATAATCTCAAAGCAAGAGCTTCTAATGTACCTCACTTCCGAGAGCTGTGTATACATCACTGAACTCAAGTCCAATGTAACCACTTCCAACAATAGCTATCCAGTCTGGAACTGACTCAAGTTTCAATGCATGATCACTGGTAAATACAGTTTTCCCTGCAAATAATCATCCGACAGAATTTTTGTGAGAACAGACAAAACAAGGAACATACACCAAAAATGACAACTAATACACCACATGTTAGAAATAAAGAATGCACCCAATGTTTATATCTCTAATGCGTTAAATTTCTAGGCTTTGTTTGTGATGTGACAAAATTGCCAGCAAAAAACAGAATGGTCACATGGATCACATATCCAGTTTCTGCTCTCAAAATATGAGTTCAATACTGAAAAATCTCTAGAAACAGGCATATAACCATATGGATATTCAAGACATAACAAATGGTGCCTTATGCTTTGCTTTTTGTCCCTGGTGATTCCAGATCCAACCTAAATAAATGTAGTGGGATTGGATTCTTGGTGCTACAACATTATAACATTTGGGTCTTTCTAACAATGATGAAAAGAAAAATAGCCAGAGGTGACTTAAACAAATAGACAAACAAACCAGCATTGCGTGTAACACTGAATTAGGAATTACTGCATCAATATGAACCACCAGGAAGTTTTCAAAAGCAGAGCAGTGCCGAAAGTCACGTGCAATAAAAATGGCTGTCATTCACAGCCATATCTATATCCTCCTTGTTCTGGGTATTGAAGTTTAATAGAACTTTTTTTAAAATTTGAAATAAAAGGCAGGAGCTCTGCCACTCAATTAAGGGTGAAAAAAAAAAAAAATTGTACAAAAGGCACCCCCTGGTGCCATAGACTATGGTCCTAGGACCGGAAACAGGTTAGGCGAAGTTGCTACACTAATAATAATGAAGTTTAACAGAACTAAAATGAATAATTTTTTAACAAATCTCCAGCATTCACCATAAGTCCATAATTTTCTTAAATTATTGACTTTTCAAAATTCAAAGAGAACTCAAACAGAGAAATATTTACCATCAATCTCAATCCCTTTGGGAACAAAAGGAACAGAGCCAGTGGCAATTATGATGTTCCTGGCAGTGATTTCTTTATCTCCATAACGTACCTTTTGCTTTCCCTGATCAGGAAATCAGTGAAAACATGTTAGAACATGCACTTTGTATAACGAGAGATCATTTTTCACATTCATGGATAAAACCTTGTTACACATTATCTTAATGGAAATAATTAATGTCATAATCTTCAGCAGAAATGGTCAGGTTGTTTCATTTCTGGAAAGATCATGCAGTTAACTTTTATCTGATCCATACCCAACTAGTCTACAATTTGCTCATAGATTATATATATGTGATTTTGCTTAAGTTTATGCATATTAAGAAAAAATCAACATAATTGATAAAAAAAACATGGACAAACATAGTTATTAGCAATTAAACAACAGTATATAGGGCACGCAAACTAAATATTTAGCATTGATAATTCCAACAGGTGTTGTCGAAGCTCAATAGTACACTGGAAAGTTTTAGATACAATTTACAAACACAAACAACTCTGAACTATCAACCTCCGGCGAAAGAACCAGGATAAGATTCTCATGTACATAACTGTTTGTTCCACATCAATCAAGGAATATAGATAACTTACCACAATAGTGCCAAAACCTGTCAATATATCCACTCCCAGAGCTTTCATTGAGTTAGTCAAGTTGTTACGGATTTTTGAGGCAAGATTGTTTGCATGATCAGCAACACCTTGCCTGTCATATACAGGAGAGGAAACCTGTTACAAGGTAATATGCCTAACAATTTAGCATCAATCAGGATAATAGATATAACATGTTCGAGTAAGAACTGCTAATGGCCATAGGAAATGGTTGAGACCTTCACATGCCTCCTAAGAACAAACAGAGTCCTTGTTTAAATTGTTGATGTTTTTTTTGGAGTGAGGGAAGTGGGATGGGGGAGACTTTAATAAAGAGTAACATGGGCAAATAGTAACTAGAAGCCTTCCATCCATATGATTAATGCATGTGACGAATTCAAATTTAATTGTTAATTTTATTTATACTAGTGGAGGTAAATATAACCAGGGAACCTGAATCTTAAACTTTATGTTCTTCCCTTGTCCACTACAGCTTTACTTGTCTATTGGGTTCCAAAAAACACCAAGAAAGATTTGACTCTAAATGAAGAAATTGGAATGAACAAATTAAGCAGATTTCTACTAATTGCAATTAAAATGGACACCGTGAGGTGCTAGAATGGACAAAAGTACTCAGGCAAGCTCCTAGCTGTAGCATTTTGTCAATTGCACTATATATATGGCCTAATTGAAACAGAAAATCAAGAACTGCTCTCGCCCAATTCATCTGACCACATTACCTGTAGACCCATAGACTTCAAATGATGTTCATCATGAAGCTCCCGCATTCGACCACTGACAGCAAGAAGTGCTTTTGATGGAACACAACCTCTGTTTACACAGGTCCCGCCCACAACATCTCCCTCAATTATGGCTGTTTTTAAACCCTGAACAAATAAGAGCAAAGTTAAACAAAATCAATATAGAAGCAATGCCAACTCTTAGAAATTTATTGGTATAGTTAATGTTTGGCATCATTCTTATTTGCAGACTATCACAAGACATGAGGTTAAAATGGGAGAATACTGTTGTCTCTTGAAATTAACACAGACTACTTCGAAGATCAACTAGCAACAGTCCAACAACAATGGTATGCAGGGCACCAAACCTCCAAATTCACCCCAAGTACTTGACGCTAATCCCTGAACAAGCACCCAAATTAGCAAACAAATTCGGAGCTGTTTGTAGACTAGGCATAGGTTGCAAATGGTTTAATCTGTGCGCTAGCACCAAAACTAACAAGTAATTAATCCCGCACAAATTATAGGTACACGCCTGGGCCTTCCACCAACCTCGCCCCAGTGGCACCTCACCACCTCATCGATCTAAATTCTTGCTAAATACGCAAAAATCAACAATCATCCAATTCAAGCAAAATTTCCACCTCTACCGCCAAATTACCAATCAGGCATCATGTTTTATCGTTTCTAGTCAGTACAAACGCATCTCATGGCAAGCGAATTTCGCAACTCCAGTATACCAGGATGACTCGTTAGCTTAGGCTTACTAGCCATCCACATCCACATCCTAACAGAGCACGACTCACTAAAACACCGTGCTGATGCTACAGCGAGCACTTAACAAAAAAAAAGACGCAGACCTCTTCAACGGCGTGGAGCGCGGCGCCGTGACCCCCAACGCCGGCGCCGATGATGACGAGGTCGTAATCGAAGCCGCCGCTCCCCGCCACCGCGCCATTGGTCGCCGCCGCGGCCTCGCCACGGCCAGCCTGGCTGGCGACTGCGAGATCCGCAGCGAGGGGCACGCGAGGGCCTCGCCCCGGAGTCCGCAGGAACGGACTCCACCAGGCCGCCGCGCGGCCTCCGGATCTAACGCCGCCGCGGGACGCGGTCGCCGAGGCGGAGACGGAGACGGCAGCGGTGGACTGCATAGCGACGAAATGCAACAGTAGGCTGGGGGCTGGGGTTAGTGCGCGGTGAGCTGGGGGTGGGAGGCGTATATGTCGAAGAGGAGGAGGCGGGCGCGGGCGGAGGAGGCGAGGAGGGGGGTTTATTCGACGGGGCGGAGGTTTCGAAGCTGGCAGTGGTGGGCGGAGCGGAGGAGGCCGAGGGAAGGAGAAGGTGGAGGTGTTGTGGGCCAGTGAAGGTGGGGCCTGCATGTCAGTGTATGAGGCGGACGAGATGAGTTGGGCGCCAGGTCAGCTGCTGGCGTGGTTTATGCGGGTTTACGTGTTCCCTCTTGGGACCGCGGCCGTTGTGCCTTAGAGCAGCTCCATTGCTCCATGTTGGCTTATAGTCTTAGCTTCCCACGTCGTCGCGGCGGTAAAATCACCGGCATTGATGGCTTTGCGGAGGTTCGAGAGGTGCTGCGGGGAGCGACTCCGAGCTCGCCTGACAGAAGGTTAAAGTACATGCTAAACAAAGTATTGTGGAGGATATTGTTGGTGTCTCATCATACGTAGCGGTAAAAAGTTCTGACAAACCTTTCCGATGAAAGGTATTCGGCCCGCGCTGCCTGTGTTGTGTGATGTGCATCCAGTGTGTTCTTGGCGCATTACATGTTAAGTACAATTTATCTAAGGCATACAACCTGTGGTAGCCCTGGTTGGGTGTGCCCTTATGAGCGAGAAACGCAAGAATAAAACGGCGTGCGACGAACGCATGTCTGTCGACTGCCCAACACACAAAACGTGTATACACCTGGATAGAGAACGCGGCCTCCGAACCGCGTACGCGTATAAGCACCGCACGATTCTCACCCACATTCCCAAATAGGGCCTTGGCTGACCTTTGTGTCGTGTTGGGTGGAAGCCTCGACAAGCGTGGTTGGCTCAATTTGGTCAAGTTACTCTCTTCGTTCTAAACTATAAGTTGCTTCGATTTTTTTTGGTATATTTATTTTGCTATACATCTAGATATAATATGTATATATACATAATAAATGGATGAATCAAATAAGTCAAAAAAGACTTATAATTTGGAAGGAGCGTGTAGTTCATATCTTAGTTCTCAGCAGTGGCGGATCTAAAACAGGATTGAAGGGGGCTGGTTCTTCTTCCTCTCTTTGTCTACATTTTTCTTCTTTCCTCAACCTTTTCTTCCGTATCCCACTCCCCATTTTCCATTGCTACACATGTAGGGCGGTGTACCCCCCTAGTTCCGCCCCTATTCGTGCCCCCCTCATGCCCTGCATGCCCACCTGCCGTGCCTAGCACTGGTGGTCATCATTCTGGAAGTCCAACACTATCTCTCGAGGAGGCAATAGGAATGGGCCTCAAGATGGTCGGTGCCACCGCTCGATGGATGGTGTGTGTGCCCAAAACCATCTAGCCGACGACGGTGAGGGCGAGCAACAGTCGATCGAGACCGGGGAGACTAGTCATGTGTCACTATATGGGCAAGAATCCAAGAGAAGGGATGAAGACCAAGCGTCCGAGAAAGCCAAACCCGTGCGTCGTCAGTCCAAATGGTAGCAATAGAGCTTAGCCCAGACCAGCTATGTCGGGTGTATGTTGTGCCCACAACTATAACCGGGAGATAGCTGCAGAATATAGGCATCAAGCTGCGGCTCGAGATTTGGTCGACGGAAACCTTAATCTTTGGAGCTTGTAACTCCGGTTACCAGTTTTAATCAAATATATCGACTTCTTAGCAAAATATTATTCTAAAATACAAAATATATGAAATTAACTTTCCCATTTTTTAAAAATTCAATTAACATTCCATTTGATCGTACTATCTTTTAGGTGGTTAACATAACCGCAACAACAAAAAAGATATAACAATAGAAATAATTAAGGGGCATCGAACATGACAAAATGTCTTAAAGTTTTGGTACAACTTCAGCTTCGCCTAGATAAGTATGCTACAACAATTCACACAGTTAGGTGAATGTCAACTCGCAACAAAATAATAATAATAAATAAATAATAATATATGCATATATATTCCGATAGTGCAACAGCCAACACATTCAACCATGACCCATGCGAATTTGATTGGATACTATTAGAAGGCAATAATACGTTCGAACATTGATAATTTTTTATGCGTGCTCGAGCAAAGCTACGAGGCTATTCACATAGGGAGCAAGGTAAAAATTACCTTGACCTTCAAGCCTACTCCATTGTCACCAACATGCTTAAACGTTGGAATTGGGTTGTCAAGATAAGTGTTAGTGGGAGAAACAATGACACCACTTGGTTGGCTGGTAGATGGTGGAATTTTAGGGGCAGGAATAGCGAGAATAGACACATTGGGATGACTTTTGGTTGGCTGGTAAGTGAGATTTCAGTTGGCAGATCCATCGGCATTACAGGATGCAAGAGGGTGCTAGAATAACAGAATACATCAGATTCAGATTGTATAATAATTGTGTAATTTATTGAATAATGGAATGCTAATACAAAACTTATCAATAAGCCTGAATATGATAATACAAAACATGCTAATAAATCTACATATAACCATACAAAATCAATTTCCCCGAAAAATACCCAAGCACTATGGAACCAACATTTCTCATACTTCATCAGTATACTTAAAACTCTAATGATGATTGGCATTAGCAAAGCTGAGTGATGAAGGCACCAATTTAGGAAAACTTAAGTTATTTTGTTATAGTGTTTGTGAAATTAGAATCTCTGCTAGCATTTGTTTGGGATCTATTGTCGTGGTTTTTGAGGATTGCATTTACCTCCAGATATTTCATATTTTCTCCATGTAGAGCTGCTAAACAATTATAATTTCACAGGGTAAACTCATTGAGATGACCGGCCCAACGAGAGGCATTGTGATTTTTGCAAAAGTTCTAATGGAGTTTGACATGAGGATCAAGACTGGAGAGAAAGAGGAAGATGACCTCCAGCTGATTGATGGAGTAGCATTCTTTGACAACCGCGAATACGTGACCAGTTATACATGTCGCTTTAGTGGTTGTCATGGCGGCGCAGTTGACATGCGTTTTGCACATATACAGTATGGAAAGGAAGCCGTAATAGAAGTCGACACACCAGAATTCAATAGTGCTTTCAACCTATCTCTTGTTTCTGCTTTAGAGGAGTATGGAGAAATTCAACTTTTTAATGGAGACATCGCAGAGTTAGGCACAAAAAGATTTGTGGTTGCCGTCCCAGATGATACTATAATGTATTTGAAGTTTAAGGTAGGTAAAGAAGGCTCTGAAGCTGATAAATATTGCGAGATTGATACTAGTCAGCATGGTTGTGTCAGTCGACAGGTTGTGCTTGAGATGGCTTGCATACTAGTGAAGGTGTCTATCTTGTCTCCTGATCCAGTGCCCTATCCTTAGGGTTTGTTGTTTGCTGACGCACTAGAAATGGGTATCTTGAGTTGTACTCAGCCTGAACCCTGTTTACTTGGCTAGTTGACAATTTTTGTCAAGACATTTTAATCATTGTTTGTATGCTACTATTTTTCTGGCCGTCCACATTGGGGAGATGCCGCTGTTTGTTTGTACTTCCTAGGGAGACAACGTTGGGCTAAGCATATTTAAGACTCAAAACATATAAGTTTCGTAGCTTGATTAGTAACGCACTATGGTTTGTTTATTGGGGACATATATGGTGCAAACCAAAACTTTATGAAAACCTGTGTAAATCATGGCAAAAAAATCGTCAAAATTCACCGAAAATAACCACACATATAGATGATATATGATGATATGCAACCTTGTAAAATATCTTGTCAAAACTTGACTTTGCTTGTGAGATATAAAAATAATAAAGTCCAGTGTTGCTTAAATTAGATAGAAAATTTGATTCTCCATTCTTCTCATTTATATGGGGAAACCTACGAGTAGAATCGAGGTCCATGTATATACACTACCGGATTCCCCACCTTTGCCGAGTGGGTGACCTTTTGCCGAGAGCAAGATATCGCGCACTCAACAAAGGGGGTTCGTTGTCGATGGCCTAGGCATCGCCTCTCGACAAAGAATTGCCGAGTGTTGACGGTGGATAATGTCAACTTTGTACCATTAAAAATTAGAACAAATAAGAATAATAACACTAGAAGGTAGGGTTTATATTAATAAATTACACGAGTTTTTGTTCCATTTCCAGTTTTGTAGGGTAAATCCGAAAAAAGAGAAGTGATAGAGAAACAGGAGAAAAAGGACTGAAACAAAAAAGGATTAGTATAAATTCTAGGGATCTAAAGGACAAAAAAGAAGACATCCCGAGAAAGATGGGGCCCATAAGTTGACAGTGGGGACAGTTGTTCCTCGACATGTGGGGCTGGTCGTCCGTGCCTAGTCACGCCATGTGTCCATCTTTTGGAAGCTTCTTACAACCGACATTGAGATCAAATCTAGGCCGTCCAATGAAGTCGGTTTGATCTAACGACTGAGATTCATCCTAGGAGGCTATATAGCGAGGGCAAAGCACCCTCCTGAAACCCTAATTTAGTATTGAAGATCATTATCGAGTTCCAGAGATCGTCATCCGAGCTATAAACACTAGTTCCTCAAAGTTATTCTAGTTCTAGAGAGATTAGCTACATAGTAGTATAATTGATGTTTTGCATCAATTTTTGAATAATACTGATGGTCAAAGTTGAAGTTAAAAAGTCAAACGACCTATAATATGAAACAGATTAGTATGAACTAATTAAAGGCGGTTAACGAGTTCAAAAACTTTGACAGTTGTACCACGAGCACACTTAAAACCACGGGCATTAGAAAAACATCACAACCCCACTCTCTTATAGTCTACAAATAATTGACAGTGCACAAGATAAATAAATTTTCATCGGATAGTTCTGACGACACACTAAGCCTTCTAAATTAGAGAATTTAGACAACCACATGTTGTAGAAACATTTATCACTCAATCAACTATGTTGAGATTCGAAGCATGTTATTGCAGACTGTTGGAAACTTGGTTCCTTATAGATTAGAGAGTGAGAGATGTGAGGTGGTTGGATTAGGGCTTCTGTATGTGTGTGAGACAGAGGAGAGAATAGCCCCTCCATGCTCATGGCACTCTATATATATAATTAATGAAGATTGACATGTGACCCCCACGGTGGGGTTGGATTTAAAATTTACTCCTACTAACTCTACTTGAGCCTCTTCTAGTGGGCTTGGCCCATATGCAAATGTCAAGTGCCAACAAGTAACCCCTCATTTACTAGGTTATGGCACATGACCTGTTAGATGTCTACACTTGAAGAGGCGCAATAGATCTCGGACCTTGGTTGAGAGGGTTCCCCTACGCAACCACACGTGCATGTGTCGCTAAAAATTCCATCCCAAAAACCCAGTGGAAAAAGGGCATGGAGAAAAGAACACATGCACGCGACTCTTATCTTACATATGTTCTAAGCCTTCAAGTCTCTAGCTCTAAGTGCCTTCGTCTTTTGGATGACTTCATCGCCAATGTTGAAACCTCCTCCTACTCGACACGTTGGTCTTCGTGATCTTCTCCGGCTTTTCTTGTGGTGGAAGTCTTCTCTATCTCCTCTTGGGATGGAGGTCTTCTCCAACTCTTCCATCTTGAAGATCTTCTTTTGGCGGAGATCTTCTCGAACTCTTCTTCTTCGTGCGTCTTTTGCAACTCTTCTTTGTCGCGGAGATCTTCTCAAACTCTTTCTTCTTCGCGTGTCTTCTCGCAACTCTTCTTTGCGTGGAGATCTCCTTCGTCATGGAGATCTTCTCGAACTTTTAAACTCACGAGCACCGGGCAAAAACCTTTCACGCTTGATGCACTCCTCTAGCCCCTCTTGGCTAGAGGTCGTGGAGTGAATCGTCGACCACGCTTGGAGTAGTTGATGTACTCGTGGTAGTGGAAGTAGATGTCGAAACCGAAGTTGTTGGAGAGCCCCTCTTCTTTGAAGTGTTGGCGAGAGGTTCTTGAGCCGTTGTTGTTGGTGTCGAAGATGTTGGCGAAGCCCCTCTTGTCGAGTGTTGGGGTTCTTCGGCCGTGTCTTTGGCGATGAAGATGCCGATGAAGCCCTTCTTGCCGGGTGTTGGAGGTTCTTGGGCCGTTGTCTTTGGTGACGAAGATGTCGACAAAGCCCCTCTTGTCGGGTGTTGGTGGAGGATCTTGGGCCGTTGTCTTTGGCGACGAAGATGTTGGCGAAGCCCCTCTTCTTTGGAGTGTTGGTGGAGGTGATCTTTGAGGTTGACAATTTGCTACCACGGACTAATGGCCGGAGAAGTCGTGTGAAAATGCACCTGAGTTAACCTCCGTATTTTTCGGGGACTTCAACTTAGCATTACAGCTTTGTCAAATATCAACTTGCTAGCAAGTATTTCGACACTCGAGAAAGACATATTGGCTTTTCCACTTGCCGCAAAAGATGATTAGTCATTTATATGTGATAAGCGAGGTTAGCGCGAAGGTCTTAGCTTTGCGACCTAGTGCCCTGATAGGTCCAAGACTTTTCCGGGATTTGGATGCATTTTGGTTCCCTTTGCCTTTTTGTTGGCGGAGGTTTACCTAATCTTTGTGGGTTCTATGGTAGCCACAATAATGAATGCATGCAAGTTATGGTGAAAATGAGTGCATTTGCATGAGAATATTAGCCAGGAGTACATATTTCATATTGTTAACACTGAAATTTGGTAAAGCTCAGATATTAGACTGAACGTGCCAAGAACTAATAGAGAAGCTGATAAAGGCGGTGCAAGATGCTAATAATCGGCAAAAGGCCGACAAGACCCTTGTATGAAACCAAGCGATCGACAACACCGTGGTGTTCGGTGATATCTCGTCATCCGGCTAAGTCATGTATCTAAGGAGAATTCGAGCACGTGGCTTCGATGTGATTCGATGAACTTGAAGACATCAAGGCAAAATGTTCAAAGGAAGAGCACGTGTCACGTGCGACTTCAATGACTCGGGAAGACTTGGAGAATAATTTATCTTAGTTAGATCTTTTCTTTTTATTAATCGTAGTCGGTTAAGACTCATGTCAAGTCCAGGGTATAAATATAAGACCCATGGCAAACCTGTAACAGGACAATCCAATCAATCAAACATCAAACCGGCTCCGCGCCACCCCTTTCGAGTCCAGTCATGTCATCGATATCTTGTGAGAGGATACATCGACCCGTTGACCTTAAATAAATACCCCAACCTTGTACCATGTCTAGTATCGTCTGGCGGTTTTTAGATTATGTTGCAAGTAGTCTTGTTACCTTGCTTAGTTTCGTGCGGCGGATTTAGGCTATGGAGCAAGAGCGTTCTTTGTTAGATCATGAGTCGTGTGGCGGTCTAAGGTCTAGCACTGAGCTAGTTATCGGCTTCAATAAATTTGGCAAATCTAGTGAATTCATTAAGTTATCACGTGGTGTCATGTTTCTTATTTATTATTTTATTATGATTGCACACACTTTTGCCCAATTTAGATTGATATGGTTTGGCTTTATCTTTTGTTAGATCTAGTTGTCATTAATGCTTTTGATATTCATCTTACCGTGTCACTAGATCTATTTGTTCATCATAGCCGGGCTTAGATCAATCTATGTTGTTACATGTTGTGGGTTCGTGCACGTTTAGTCATGAGTCGTGCGGCGGGCTAAGGTTTTGCGTGTGAGTTCCTTCTTCATGGACCACGATTCGGCAAGCTTGCCAAATACGATTATGCATCTACATGTAGCTTGCATGTGTAAGTTTACCTATCGTTAGAGTCTAGTCGGCAAGCCGTATCATGCGGTGGATTAGCTTGTTGCAGTGTCTCATGCGGTGGACTGCTGTTAGGACGAAAAGGGTTTAGGATGGTTAGTCGTGCGGCGGACTAATAGGAATATATCCCTGTCTTTACTTTAGATTAAGCTTACATGTGTACTTTACTGTTTATGCATATACGCTTCAACGAGTAATGAGTATTTGTAGATCTATTTAGATGTATGCGTGCTTTTAGCTTGTCATGGTTAGATTGTATCATGCGGTGGATTGATCTAGTCGTGGGAAGTGGTTTAGATCTGTAGCAAGTCATATCATGCGGTGGATTAGCTTGCAAGGGTTTAAGCTAGACTTGTTAGGAAGACTAGACGTGCGGCAGACTAGTTGGGTGAAACCTATGCATGTGTTATCTAGATTAGATTTATATTTATGAATTACCTGCTTTATGTATCATGTTGTCAACTGATTCGATCTATGCAATAAGCTCTATGATATCATATCTTGGCGATCGATTTACTTGTTCAAACATGTCTCTTTACGTTCATTCGACAACTATTATTCTTTCATGTCTTGGTCTCACCAGGCATGTTCCAGATCTCACGTTTATCTCCTTGCCAATTTACAGGTCAAATTGACTGGCACGCACCGGCACAAGACATTCGGGCAGTCGAGTAAAGCTAGCTAATCCGGCTTGTCAGTGTGTGAGGCACAAGAGGCACTTTTTGTGTCAACACATACACCCTGCAGAAATAACGGTTATAGCTGAACAAAATATAAGCTCTGTACGAAATATTGCTCTCAAAAGAGAAGATTATAACTTGGGTAGCTAGTGAAAGCCTCCATCCAAGAACCAAGGAAATATGTTTGTTATATGTTGTGATGTGGGGCCGCCATTATAGGCTTCGGCCCAAGAACCAAGAAGATCAGCGTGATGAGGAGCAGTGCGAAGAGGCCAGTTAGGCCAAGAGTTGGCAAGTGTGAAGGCTGGCTAGGAGAAGGAGAAAGGTTTAGTAGTAGCTGGCTAGTTAATGCCTGGCAGTAGAATCAAGGAGCTAGCCTCCTATATATATGTACTCGATGGAACTAGTTGGATCAGGAATGAAATCAGTCCCAAACTATCTCATCTACTCTAGTCTCCAATATCACCTCTGCTGGGCGCCCAGGCAACAATCATGGCAACAACCTTACCCCGTTCTTGTGATCTGAGTTGTCAGGGAGCTCCCAGTCTAGGATTAGAGGCCCTTCACAACCTAGTATCGGCTGTCCGGCGATCTTCCTACCGTCGTTCATCTAGTTCAGCCCCATCTTCACCCACCCACTCCACTACATCCTCACCACCAGCCATGTTAGAACCTACCATCTCCGATCTTGCCGCCATGATCAGGGAACTCTCCACCAATATGGTGTTGATGCAGCAACAGATCAATACCATCCACCAGCAGCAATCCTCTTCTTCTGGTTCAGGCCACCACGCGCCCGGTTTTGGCGACCATCACGGCGACCGGCCGCCCCGGTTCCAGAAGCTTGACTTCCTGAAGTTCGATGGCACATATGATCCCTTGGTGTTCCTCAACTGCTGCGAATCCTATTTTCGTCAACATCGGATTGCCGTGGAGGAGAAGGTCTGGATGGCTTCCTATAATCTAGAGAGGGGGCGCTCAGATGTGGTACCTCTAGGTGCAAGCTGATGAGCGCACTCCTTCCTAGAGGCGCTTCGTGGAACTACTCAACCTCCGTTATGGGCCTCCGGTCCGTGACAATCCAATGGCCGAGCCGATGGAATGCAAGCGTACAAGCACGGTGGTAGAGTATCAGCTGGACCGATTTGAGGCACTTCTGCCCCATGTCGGATCGCTGGGGAGCGACAACACATCCAAATGTTCACGACGGGTCTCAGGCCGCCTCTTTGCTTCGACGTCGAAATCCAGAACCCGTAGACCTTGTTGATGGAAATGAGTCTTGCACAGAAGCTTGAGCAGCGTGAGAAGTATTATGCACTCCTGGTGAGTTCCTCCTCTGTGCCGACACGGAGCTCCTATCACCCGATGCGACGTGGTCTTCTTGCCGGGCGTGCCTCAGACGCTAGCCTTGCCAGCCCCAGGCCGTTCGCCCGGTTGCACCCACGTCATTGAGGGAAGACACCTCAAGAAGCTAACGCCTTCCGAGATGGAGCACAAAAAGCACCTTGGCTTGTTTCAATTGTGATGAGAAGATTGAGCGCTGAACAATCGAGTGTGCCCGGTGTGTCTTCCTCCTGGAGCTCTCCGAAGAGGACGGACCCGAAGATGAGGCGCCTTCCACCGAGGACCCCTTGATCTCCCTCGACACCATCTCTGGTGTTCGCACCAGCGATACGATGCAGGTCCGCCTCCAAATGGGGCACACCACTCGATGAACTTAATCGATTCAAGCTCCAAATTGCACCTCTCTCGCCTCTAGCACCGAGGCCCCATGAAAGTCATGGTGGCCAACGGCGGCGGGTGCCATGCCCGGTGTCTACCACACCTCCTCTTTCTCCATCGACGGTGAGCACTTCACCGTGGACCTCTTCGTGCTTCCTCTAGCGGGCTATGACATGGTCCCGAGCACGTAATGGCTCGCAGGCCTGGGGCCCATTCTCTGGGACTTCATCTCCCTCACGATGACATTCTGGTACCGAGATCACCAGGGAATGCCGGCACGGGGTTCTTGGGTCCTTCTGCCCGACACGCGGGTTGGTCACCATATTCGACACGTCATCTAGTATGCCTGCCGCGCTCCAGAGACCACGCCATCACTCTCGTGCCGGGCGCCCAGCCAATGGCTGTCAGGCCCTATCGGTACCCAATGGCGCACAAAGATGAACTTCGAGTGCCGGTCGCCCACCATGCTAGAGCAAGGTATCATTTGGCGTAGCTCCTCGGCGTTCTCCTCCCCGGTGCTGGCGGGTGAAGAAACCTGATGGCTCTTGGAGATTTTGCATCGATTATCGAGCACTGAACGCCATCACCATAAAAGATGCATACCCAATTCTGGTTGTGGATGAGCTCCTGGACGAGCTACACGGGTGATGTTCTTCACCATGCTTGACCTCCGCTCCGAATATCATCAGGTGCGCATGAAGACAGTGGACATTGAGAAGACAAATTCCGCACACATGATGGCCTCTACGAATTTTTGGTCATGCCCTTTGGGTTGTGCAACGTGCCGGCAACATTTCAAGCTTTGATGAACGATATCCTATGACCTTTCCTCTGGCACCGTCCTTGTCTTCTTTGATGATATTTTGATCTATGACATCTCCATGGCGGAGCATCTCTGCCACGTTCGTGCCGTGCTCACCTTGCTGCACCTGCACCACCTCTTCGTGAAGAAATCCAAGTGCGTTCGCTGCTGCTTCCATTACGTACCTAGGCCACATCATCTCTGCCCAGGGCGTGGCCATGGATCCAGAGAAGGTTCGGGCAGTGGTAGATTGGCCGCGACCTCGGTCTCCTCGTGTAGTCAGGGGCTTCCTTGGGCTTGTAGGATATTACCGCAAGTTCGTGCAGGGGTTTGGCACCATCGTTGCTCCTCTAACGGCCTTACTCAAGAAGGAGGGCTTTGTCTTGTTAGAAGCCATAGAGTCTACTTTCTCCGCGCTCAAGACCGCCGTCACCACTGCCCCGATGCTGGCGCTCCTAGATTTCATCCTATAGTTTATTGTGGAATGCGATGCCTCCACTCATGGGTTCAGAGCGGTTGAAGATCTCTAGTTTGGTTTTGGATAATTAGTGACACCTAAGGACTAATCTCTTGATACTAAGTGTTTGACTAGATTGGAGATTGGTCATGTCAAGCTTGGAGCACGGTGATCATGGAGGATGGATTGAGGTGATCCAAAAGATGATCAAGTGTCCAACTTGGAGGAGTTTGGAGATCAAATGGGCTCAAGGCAAAGGTATAACCATAGGGCCATTTGATTTTGCACTCAAGACACCATAGAGGGTGTGAGTGATTAAAGGATCGATAACCTGTACTATAAAGAGGGAAACTTATCGTACATATCGGTCTTCAAGTGCCTCTAGGTTCAAAATTCATATGTATGCATTCTAACCTTTGAGAGCTAACTCCGTGCTTGATTGAAATGGTTTTCAAAATGCTAACACAAGTGCTCGAGGTGTTCTTCGACGTGTTGGCAACAAGAATCAAGTGACAGGAGCTGGTTTGGAGCAAAGGCGAAGGAACGACAACACAACGACGGATTTTTGCGGCTCGAGCCGATCGGACCCTACGACCCGACGCATGGGTTTTGGCCGGACGGTCCGGTCGGGTGGTTCGGTCGAGTATAGAGAGCATGTTTTTCGAGCTAATATTTTTTGGCTCGGCCGGACGGCGGCTTGGTGGATCGGTCACGGCCGGACTCTTCGACCGGGCGCACACCGGGGGTGTCGGTGTGGACCGGACGAAGCTTGTCGTGATCGATCGGAAGCTCGACCGGACGCATGGACGGGTCCGGTCGGTGCGTCCGGTCGGCCCGCAGGAATTGCAGTTTCCACCCCAATGGTTGTATTTCGTGATGGGGGGTATTTATACCCCATTGGCCAGCTTGTGCTCTCTCTCTTGGTCATTTGAATCATTCCTAACATCCTTGAGTTGAGCAAAAACCCTCCCCTCTCTCATTCTTGTTGTGAGCTTCGATCTTGAGAGAAGAGGAGATCCAAGTGCATTTGCATTGAGTTCTTGCATCTAGTGGCACTTAGGGATCGTTGTGAGCCGGTTGGTTTCTTATTGCTCTTAGAGACACCGCTCCTAACCGGCTTGGTGATTTGGTGGAGGCGTTGGCAAGAGAAGGTAATTGTTCTTGGCCACCTCCGGTGATTGTAAAGAGGATCACGCATTCCTCGTCGGGAAGACAAAGTTGCAAGTAATACATTGCTCGTGTCTTGGGTACCTCACTTGTGAGTGGTGGCTTGAGCTAGCAAGTGCACCGCCTAGCTCAAGCACCATCCTTGTGTTGGTCGGCACAACCGGAGACTAGCTTGTCAGTGTATAAGTGAACTCCGGGTCAACACATCGACGTGTCCTTTGTCTTGGTGATTGGCTCATCATCTTATTGTGATTGATTGTTCATCCACTCCATCAGTGATTGGTTCATTCCCTCTACACGTTGGTATATCAAGTTCACCGCTCTAGTACTTCATTCCTAGTTTATTTTGTGTAGAGAGCTAGCTTTTGCTTGTGTAGTTGTTCTTGCTAGCCTAAGGATCATATTTAGGTTTGTTCACTAGTTAGAGTAGTGACATAGCATTTGAGTGACATAGAGATCATAGAAGACATCTAGAATCGTCACTAGAAGGCTTGCAAGACAATAAAGCTAGTGCAAACCACATTTACGCCTTTTGTTATACTAATCGGTTTGTTAATTTGAGCTTGTAGAAATTTTTTATAGGCTATTCACCCCTCTAGCCATCTAGGACCTTACAATGGGTCTTTTTTCGAGGATCGACACCCCATCGCTTTCGTCAGCAGACCTGCAGCACCACGCCACCAATCCTTGGCGGCATACTGAGCCGGCCACGGGCGTGGGCAAGCGGGGCGGCGCCCCGGGCCCCCAATCACATAGGTCCCCTCCCCGGCTATGCAAACACTAGATATATATATAAGTTTTGGTATTTTGGCCCATTAGTGAAGGCGTGAAGCATTGCCGGCCGCTAGACTTGCTAATGCTCCAATCGCCGTGGCATTCAAGAGAAGGTGTTCACGAGAAGGATCGAGGCCGTATATTAAAAAGAGAGAAAACGCTTTCCCTTCCGACCGGACTCGACTCGCGTCCCACGATCGCGAGTCCTTCGTCCGCCGACGACGCAGACCTACCGGCGGCGGACGCGCTGCGGGCCGGTGGCAACCGACCAAGCGGCAAATTTTAAGAGATACGCCGCCCGCGTCGACCGAGGCGAGATCGATCGACGCTGTGGTAATGAACCTCCTAATTACGGGCCCACCGCACCCTGTCATTGTCCTTAAGACCTTTGATAACGGTGCGCGTATACACCCGATAACTTAAGAAGCCCCATTGATAACTCATACCAGGATCAACAAAGGAGTAGCTACAACATTACAACATTTGTTACAAAAATATAGATCGAGTCTTGAAAGAATAATAATAACATTAATTTTACAAATTGTGAATAAGTTACATTTGAGTAAACTTAACTTAATTGCGGAAGGCGAGTAGACTAGAAGACAACCGGATCATGTCGTGCCCACCGACATAAACCTTGGTTAACGAAGACGAGTCAACACCGCAACAAGGGTTAACAAACCCCGAGTGCGGGAGTACTCAACAAGTCTTACCCGACTAAAGAAAATAGGAGAAGACTCGGGAATCTTGGTCTAATAGGAATCAAGGTAAGGCTTTTAGCAAGAATCAAGGACTCATTTTGCGTAAAAAGCTTACTAATAGTGAATCCTTACTTTCAACATTTTACTCCCAATTTAGTTTCTCACCTATTCTAGGTGATCTTATACTAAAGCATACACTTATAGAAGTTTCATCACTTATTCCATCTCTTCAATTGTTCCATAATTAATCTACGATGTAAGGGGAAACCAAGTCTCCATATCCGAGAAGCACGGCGATTTCGAAATCGATTCACCCAAATGGGAGTTCTTTCCACACGACATATGTAGCACTTAAGCTTGCATATATCAACCCTTTCTGGATACTCAAAACGGAACCGCGTCCCCACGCCACCGAAATACCGTACACCTCCAATCCGGGACTTTAACCCACGAGGGTAAACCGTACTCCCGCCATCTCTCCACTCCCGGTCTTGCGGTTGTACGTTTCCCCGATTTGACACCCCCAAGATCGGGCTTACCGGGTATGCGTCGAGGAACTAGGGTCGACCGTGATGGGGTAACACCCATGACAGACGTGCCATTGGTCCAACGACCTCGGCGCGGTGCGTTCCATAGTCTCGGTCCACATTGCTTACAACGCCACGGTCCTTAATCGACAAGCGGAAATACTACACTAAGACTCCATTCTCGGTGCAAATTACCCGACCGGTCTCAACTTTATCACCATATCCCACTATGGTTTCATCATATAGCATCCTTTCTCATCAAAGCCTCTTCGGGCTATCATAAGGGACTTGTCACATTTTGACTCAAAAGTCTAAGTAATATGCGTGGCTAAAAGCGTTTTAGCATTTTAGCAAAACAGGTTATCAAGGTAGATATTGAAATAAACAAGGAATGGTAATGCATCAATTAGGTTGTCACTCAACTCCTATCACCTAATGCAAAGCATAAAGCAAAGGTGATATAAAGCTTTATAAAACACAAGGAAGGTTTAAATGATCCGGGGCTTGCCTCGTGTTTGCGGGGAAAAGTCGATTCCGTAGAAAAGATTATCGACGTCAAACTTGATGGCATCCTTGTCGACGGACGGATTTTCTCCTAAACTTGATCCTCGCGAACCATACCAATGCCTTCTCCAAAGCTTCATTAACACGATCCGGCTCACTCTCGTATACTCTACACGTAGATGATGATGCATGCTTTAGCATGATGGAATGGTAAACATGATGCTTGATGGATGCATGAAATGATAAACAACGAGAGTACAACTTTCCTTCACGATAAAGTTGCAATCCAACAAAACCAACTTGCTTTGAACTACGTTACAAGATATCATCACCATTGCCTAAGGAGTTCTCAAGGACCATCTGATAGTGGTGTGGTGTAGGGTTCACAAAAACAACCCGAAATCAACCCAAAACTCTAAGTTAGAAAGCATAGAATCATTTATTTTACACATGAAATGATAGGTCATAAAATAATAAAATTTTTAACTTTCTCAAAACAAGCTCAAAAATTTTGTACAGGTAGGTCATGTCCTAAAACAGTACCAAAAATAATTTTCATGATTTTTGGATAAATAAAATAATTATTAAAAATCAAGGAAGATACATTTTTCAATTAAAATTTGTATTTTTAAATCATGCCAAAAGTATTCAAAATTCAAGTTTCAAATTTTTCATGGATAAACATACTCATGGGAAGGCTACACAAAAATTTTCAGAATTTTAAAGCTATATTTGAATTTATATGAAATTAGGAAAATTAGACACTATTCATTTGAATTTAAAATGGAAAAACAAAATCTAAAAAGAAAAAGGCTCTCGGGTTTAAATTGGCCCAACACTGCAAAAAGCCCAACACTGTTCATGGCCCAAAGACTGTGCATGATGGGCTGATTTTATTTTTATTTTGGCCCAAAAAGAAATTTGGCCCACCACTGTTCATATTGGGCGGCCCGGTGGAACGATGCTTTCGACTGCTCTTGTTCTCGTGCCCATGTGTGTGCTCACCGGCGGCGGTGTGCTTGCGCCCACCGCCGCGCCGGCGCGGCCGTGTTCGGCGCCGGGCGTGGGTCTAAAAAGAAAAACTAATTACATAAACGTGGCCGAGAGCTCACCGGGGATCTAGGGCGGGGCTTGGTTGGGGGCGGAGCAAGGCGGAGATAGGTCGGCGGCGGCAGCGCGGCGGCGGCGGCGGGCGGCGGCGTTCCCGTTCGTCGGGGCTTCAACCGTGAAAACCATCGAGCCGTTCATGACCACGATGTCCGAGCGACGCAATATGACTAGGCTGGTTGGGCTTATGTCTCACCGAATTGGATGGCGGCGGCGCGGGTGATGCGCCGGGCGCGCCGTGGACCGGCGATGGAGAAGACGGCGGCTCGCGAAATGCGATTCGACGACGAGGGCGGGCTGTGGCTGGGCTCCGAGCAGGTACGCAAGGAGGTTCTTGAGCTGCTGGGCAAGATGGTTTGGCAAGAAAGACGACGACGGCGGCGTGACGGCGGCGGCGGGGCGGGACGACTCGGCGGCGGATTTGGGAAAAAAGAGAAAAACGACGGCGACCACGGCCTATTTATAGGCATGGAGGGGTCGAGGAGGTGGCTAGAGAGGTCGCGAAGGCTTCCAGGTGGTCGGCGTCGCTACGAGGTCGACGATTGGACGGCGGCGCGAACCTTGACGCCCGGGCGGTGGCGCGATGGGGTTGGTCGGGTTCTCAGTAGGCGAAACCCTAACTTCAAACTTTTCAAATTACTCCAAAAATTTGAACTGAGCTCAAAAATTTCCAAAAAGTAACCCCCTTAATTTTTCAAGATCTACAATTTTCACAATTGGAGCATTTTCAAAATCTGCCTCTAAATATAACTTTTTGAAATGCAGCTCCAAATTTTGAAATTTGAATTCAAAATTACTTTTAAAATCATGTAAAAATTGAAAAACTTTGTACATGACTTTTGTTCCTTTCAACAAGATCTACAAACTGGTTTTTTGGAAGTTTTCTCAAATTTTGCATAAATTTTGAAATATAGAAAAGGGGGCAATTTGGGTTTGGATAAAATTCAAAATTGCTTCAAAATTTTGAACTAAACTTTGAAAACTCAAAATACCAACTTTGTTCAGTTTTGAAAACCCTACAAAAATGCTTTAATAACCATACCCAAATCTTGATAAATTTTGAATAAAAAGAAAAGGGGACAAACTAGGGTTTAGAAATCGGGGTTTCCGGCGGTGGGAAATAGTTTCCTAATTTGATTCTTTTTCGCGTTTCTTCGACCGACGACGTGACCATGAACTAATACACTTGTCTTTGGCCAAATCCATTGCTTAACGATAATTAACACCTGGGGTGTTACACGCCGCCATCGCGATTTCTACGACGCGTGACTCGGGCTCGACCGGCGACCGTCCGTTAGTCCGTGGTCCGTCTCCGAGACTCCGACGTCCGATCCGACCGACCCCAAATGACGACGACGAATCGGCCATCGACGGTTGTGCCACAATCGAGGCACTGAGCCAAGTACACATCTACTAGAGTAGATCGATAGATTGTTTTGAACTAATTGGTTGTGTAAATTTTAACAGCGTCATGTCGTCGAAAATAGAAAATATGCTTCGGTAGTGAGAAAAAGAAAAAAAAGAAAGCACGATTAGATGAGTGACACAATCACAGAGGGGTTCTATCCATAAGTTTCTCAAGAACAGTTCAAACACTTCAAGGGATCCAAATGAATTGGCGATAGTTGTCCGGAAGGAACCAACACATATTATTCGAGAAGATGAAGGTCTTGCTCCTAGTTCTAATGAGAATGTTGGCACCGGTATGGAGCAAAACAATGTGAGAGTAATGTTGAGCACATATTTAATTCAAATGCTACGAAAAATACTAGTCTTGATGAGGAACCAAAGTGTCATATGGATATTTATGATCCAAGAAATTGGGATAATCTTGATAACAAAGCAAGGGATATTTTAGTTGAAAAGGGGCCTATAAGAGAAGACAATATTGTATTCCCCTTTGATGATAATTTAAGGCATTTTGCATATTCTCATTATCAAAGAGAGATGAGTAATGGAGAGCTACGTGACAGAAAATGGCTAGTTTATTCCAAACACTTGGATAAAGTGTTTTGCTTTTGTTGTAAGCTTTTAATTCAAAAAGTGCAAGAGTGCATTGGGGAATGATGGGTATAGAGACTGGAAACATATCGGTGAGAGGTTGAAGGGACATGAAGTTAGTGTTGAGCATATTACCAATATGAACTCATGGAATGAATTGAGAACTAGATTGGGCAAACAAGAGACAATTGACAAAGATTTGCAACAAAGAAATCTCCAAGGAGAAAGAGCGCATAAGACAAGTACTGATGAGAATAGTTGCCATTGTAAAGTTCCTCGGTAGGCGTAATTTGGCTTTTAGAGGATGCAACGAGCAACTTTATAATGACCAAAATGGCAATTTCTTAGCTTGTGTTGAGATGGTTGCGGAATTTGATTTGGTAATGCAAGACCATCTTAGACGTATTCAAAATAATGATATCCATTATCATTATCTCAGCCATAAAATTCAGAATGAGTTGATTTCTCTTATGGCTTCTGACATTACAAGTTCTATCATCAAGATTGTTAAAGAGGCCAAATATTTCTCGGTTATTCTTGATTGCACCCCAGATGTTAGTCACCAAGAACAAATGACTTTGTTGGTTCGATGTGTTAACATGAGTGAAGGCCAAATTAAAATAGAGGAGTACTTTCTTGGTTTCTTGAAGGTAGATGACACATCTGGTTATGGGCTGTGCAATGTTTTGGTTGATTCCATCAAGTCCTTTGGTCTTAATATTGATGACATTAGGGGACAAGGTTATGATAATGGTTCTAATATGAAAGGAAAACACAAGGGGGTTCAAAGTCGCCTTCCGTGATATAAATCCAAGAGCTTTGTATATGCCATGTGCTTGTCACAGTCTTAATCTTACTCTTTGTGATATGGCTAAGTCTTGTGGCAAAGCTGATTCCTTTTTTGGAATTGTGCAACAGATATATGCCTTATTTGCTGGTTCTACTAAAAGATGGAAATTTTTGCTTGATCATGTTGATGGTTTAATCGTGAAATATGTGTGCAACACACATTGGGAGAGTCGTATTAAAAGTGTTGCAGCAATTAGATATCAAACTCCTCAACTAAGGGCAGCTTTACTTGCATTGAGTGAAGATAGAGAAATACAACCAAAGGACAGGAGTGAGGCAAAAGAATTTATTTGAAGTACTTGGCAGCTTTGAATTTATATTTGGCATGGTTATTTGGCATGATATTTTATTTGTTGTCAATAAAGTAAGCAAGAAGTTGCAGTCCGCATCTATGTGCATTGAGTCTACCATGCAGCACATACAAGACATGATGGATTATTTTGAAACATATAGAAATAATGGGTATGCATCTAGTAAGGTTAATGCACGGGAAATTGCATCCGAAATGGGAGTTGAGCCATCATTCCCATAAAAGCGCAGTGCTCTTAGAAAGAGGCATTTTGATGAAAATAATACTGAGGAAGTAATATTGGAAGGTGAGAAGGAATTTAAAATTAGTTACTTCATGGTTGTAATTGATATGGCCATCCGTTCATTGAAGACTAGATTTGATGAACTAGAATCATTCAGAGAATTATTTGGGTTTTAATGAGTTCAACAAGCTTGAAGGCATTGGGTGGTACTGAGCTAAAAGTGTGTTGCACAACATTGGCGATAGCTTTTTCTCACAATGGTTCATCCGACTTTGATTTAAATGATCTAATTTCTGAGTTGAGTATTCTACAGTTCACTTTGCCGGACACACCAATGACAGCCATGGAGATTTTTGAGTTTGTTACAAAAGCTGATTGCTATGATAATGTGTCCATTGCTTATCGGATCTTGTTTACTATGCTGTGGCGGTGGCATCGGCTGAAAAAGAAGCTTCTCAAAACTAAAATTGTTGAAGAATTATTTGAGATCTACAATGTCTCGGGAGAGGTTAAATGGGTTGGCAACATTATGCATTGAGAAGCAATTGATGAATAAGATCGATATTAATACCATCATCAATGACTTTGCATCAATGAATGTTGGCAGGGAATTTTTAAGGTAATTTTAAATTTATAGATTGTTACATATGAATATGACTTTGACATGCGCGAGTTAAAGATATATATATATTATTTACATCTACTACTTTCAACCACATGTATGTACAAAGGCCAAAAGGGCCCCAAATTTTAGTTTAAGCCCCAGGCCTCGAAAAAACACAGGGCGGCGCTGCAGCATATGAGCGTGAATTAATCAGGTTGGGTGCTTGCCATCCGCCACTAGAGGCCCTTCCTTTGGGGTAGGCGGTTCCTGGTGTGCTCCGATCATTATAGCCTCAAGTTCTTGCTCGATCAGCGCTGGCGACCATCCCACAGCACCACCGGGTGGGTAATTTGCTCGGATTTGATTTTGCGGTGGAGTATCGTGCGGGAGCACCAATACGATGGCGGACGCTCTATCCCGCGGCGACACTGACTCGATCCTGCCATGACCATGGCACTGTCGGCACCTCGGTTCACCTTCATCGACCAAGCTAGCGGCTCGGCAATACCGGGACCCGGCCGCTCGCCCTCAAGAGGAGATCCGCGAGTAGCGCCCGGGCGCCTTGGGCCATCGTTCTTGGCTTGGTGACTTACAAGGGGCGCCTCTACATCCCCCATGGCGCCTCGCTGCTGCATGACATCCTCACCGCCGTCCATGGAGACGGCCCGCGGGGTGTCCGGGGGAGGGGTACACCCGGCCGCGCCGCGATGTGCACTCCCCCAACCTACGCACGACTGTCCAAGACTATGTGTGCGCCTCTAGGTGGAAGTTGGATGTCCATGGATGTCCAATGGATACTCCCTAGTTCAAAAAAATGAACTAGGAAGAGATGGTCCCCCACAAAAATTTGAATTTCTAGGTCATTTGTCAAAATCCATGGATGTCCAAATTAGTTTAGTCTTCCATCTATGTGTGCGCCTGCACCACATTCCAACGCTACAAATTTGAACACCTTCAGCCGACAGATCTCCTTCTTGCTCTACCGGTTCCATCGTCAATCTGGACTAGTGTGGGCATGGACTTCATTGAGGCCTTACCACGGGTGGGCAACAAATCTATCATTCTCACTGTGGTGGACAAATTCAGTAAGTATTGCCACTTCATTCCCCTCACACATCCATACTCGGCGGAATCAGTGGTGCAGGCACCTCCATGGACTACCACAGTCCATCGTCTATGACAGAGACACGGTGTTCACTTCTGAAATCTCATGTTTGGTTTTGGAAATTGATGACACCTTGTTATGCTAATCCTTTGCTCTAAGTGTGACTTAAGAGATAGGATTGCATGGATGATGTGGAGCATGATGATCATGAACATGGATCATGATCATGAACTCGGTTGTCGGTTTGGAAAGGACCCGGAGATCAAGGCAAAGGTATAACTTGATAGGGTTTTTTCTTTCGGTGATCAAGACATTATAGAGAGTGTGATCACATTTAGGATAGTTGGCCGACTATCAGAGGGAATGCCATGGCTAATCCTTTGGGGAAGTGCTTCTAGGTCCATTTGACTTGCATATTGCATTTAGACTAGAGAGCACTAACTTCGTTCTTGCCTAATCGATCACGACATGCTAACATACATGAGATTGAGATCATCTTCGACGTGTTGGCAACTTATGGCAAGAGACGAAGCAAGGTTGAAGCAAAGGCGACAACAAGATGATGGATTTCGCAGGAAATGGCGACCGGACGCCGGACCGGACGCCGAAACTTTGACCGGAGCGTCCGGTCGGATGGTTCCGGACGATTCGAGAGCACGGCGATTCGGGCTGATTTCTAAGCCGGCCGGACACATCGGGTGAGTTCGGTCACCATCGGAAGCATGGACCGGACGCATGCTCTAGGTTGTCGCCGAGGGGCGCGTGCTGTCGGTTGTGACCGGGACGCTGGACCGGATGCATAGACGAGTCCGGTCGGTCGCCCCGGTCAACGCAGAAAAGTCGCGGTGTGCACCAACGACTCTATTTTTGAGTGGGCTCTATATATACTTGGATGGCCGATTACTAGAGCTCTCACTTACACATTTGAACACTCCTACACACTTGTGAGCTTGTGATACTCCACTCCACTCATCTCTTCATCCTAACTTCGAATCTTTGGGTGAGATTGAGAGAGATTGAAGTGCATTGCATTGTTGATTGCATCTAGAGGCACTTCATCCTTGGAGGAGCTGCGGGATTTCGTTTCTCTTGGTAATTTGCTTGGTTCCCTAGCGGCTTGGAGGTTGAGGCGGTGTTGAGCTCGATTGGAGCTTGTTCAAGGCCACACCGGTGGACTTGTGAGGGGTCGTTCCTTACCCCGCGGGAGATTCGTGAAAGGAGCACTAGTGGATTGCTCGTGGCTTGTGGATCCCCTCTTGTAATTGGTGTGCTTGAGCTCCCACCGTGGGATTTGGCACCGTGCCATTAAGCTTAGCAACCATCAAGTGGGTGTATCGCCACAACGGGGACTAGCGTGCCGACAAGCACGTGAACCTCGGTGAAAAATCGTCGTGTCTCTTGTCTTGTGCTCGTTGGAGATTTCACATTGTACACGGTGATTGGCAACAACCTTGACACTACACAGGTGGTATTGTATCCTAGTTCACTTGCATTACTTTCACTAGTTATCTTGTGTAGCTTGTGTAGTTTGGTTTAGTTTGCTAGAATTGTTTAGCGCCTAGTGGTAGAATTAGTTAGCTTATTTTGTCCACCTAGGAGTAAATTAGCAACCTAGCCATTGCTTGTGATTAGAGAAAATAGAATTGCTAGACTTTTCTTGTGGCTTGCGTAGCTAGTTTGTAGCACCGCTAAATTTGCTTCGCCATCTTATTTACTAATCACCTTGTTAAGTGTTGTTGCAAGAATTTTTTATAGGCTATTCACCCCCCCCCCCAATAGCCATTAGGACCTTTCAACTTCACTCTTCTGGAAGGAGGCGATGAGGCTCTCGGGCATCAAAATTTGAACATGACTACGACTTTTCATCCCGATCCGATGGGCAATCGAAGGCAGCAAACAAAGTCATCATCATGTACCTCTGTTGCCTCACTGGAGATAGGCCACGACAGTGGCTCCGCTGGTTGCCATGGGCTGAATTCATCTACAACACAACATCCCAAACAACGCTGAAAGTAACGCCCTTCTAGATTATTTACGGCCGTGACCCCCCCTCCATTCGTTCTTATGAACCGAGCGAGACTCGGGTTGCGGTACGTGGCCAAGAGCATGGCATAACGCGATGAATCTGGCGGGTGATGCACACACAAAGTTTGGGAGCGGCGCGAGAACATCTACAAATGGGTCTATGATCGTCATCTCCCGTACTGTCGGCTTCAGCGGTGGGTGATTGGGTCTAGCTTTGGCTCCGTCACCGCGCCTCGCCAAGGGGCAAGGCTGCGTCCCTGCTTCTTCAGGCGCATACCGCATCTCGAGATCATCAATGAAGTCACCTACCGTCCCCGATTTTGCCCCGCGTGTGTAACACCCACGGTGTTATTTCTACTAAAACGACATGTCATCATGATCATTGCAAAGCATCCATGTTTAGCCCACCCTGTGTTGCATTGAACTAAAATAAGTTTATTTTATGTTTAGTTGCTTTGTCGGTCGAAAAGACGCCTTAGAGGAATCGGTTCGGAAACTATCCCTTTGTTTAAACCCTAGATTTCAAACCCTAGTTTGTCCCTTTTATTTTATTTCAAAATTTATCAAGAATTTGAGGGTGGTCACAAAAGTGAAAAGGTAGAGCTTTCAAAACTGAACAAAGTTGGTATTTTGATTTTTCAAAGTTTAGTTCAAAATTTTAAAGTAATTTTGAATTTCATTCAAACCCTAATTGCCCCTTTTTCTATAATTCAAAATTTATGCAAAATTTGAGAAAACTTTCAAAAAGCTAGTTTGTAGATCTTGTTGAGAGGAACAAAAGTCATGTACAAAGTTTTTCAAGTTGTTACATGATTTTAAAAGTAATTTTGAATTCAAATTTCGAAAATTGGAACTGCATTTCAAAAGTTATATTTCTAGGCTGAATTTAAAAATTCTCCAATTGAGAAAATTGTAGATCTTGAAAAATTAAGGGGGTTACTTTTTGGAAATTTTTGAGTTCAGTTCAAATTTTGGGAGTAATTTGAAAAGTTTGAAGTTAGGGTTTGAAATCTCTGATAACCCGACCTATCCCTCCTCGCCACCGCCGGCGTTGAGGTTCAAGGCCGCCGTCCACACCGGCTGCCCAGCGGCGCCGACCACCTGGAGGCCTTAGCGATTCCTCCGGCTACCTCCTCGACCCCTTCTTGCCTATAAATAGGCCGAGTCGCCGTCGTTCTCCTCTTTTTCCCAATCTGCGCCGCCCGCGGAGTCGCCGTCATCCGCCGCCGTCGTTCGTCGCCGTTGAGCCATCTTCCACCCAACCATCTACTCCAGCAGCTCCGCCTTCCTAACCTTCCTCTGGAACCCGGCGCGGCTTTGTCCCGCCCGAATCGCCGCCCGCGACCATTTCTTCCTCATTTGCCGGCCGCGCCGCCGCGAGCCAGCCCGTCGTCGATCTCATTGCTCCGGTGAGCTTTTGCTCACTTTTTTCGCTTCGTTTTCCCTCCCTTGAGATGATGTACTCGTGAACGGCTCCGCGTTTCTTCCCGCAGGCGAAGCCCGACTCGTCGGAACGTCGTCGTGTGGTCACCGCCCCGCTTTCTCTCGCCCGCCGACCCAACTCCGGCTCGTTTCCGCCCAAACCGAGCCCCGTCCCAAGCTTACGGTGAGCCCCCGGCCGCCATTCTTCATTTAGTTTTCCGTTTCATCTACTCGCGCCCGGAACGGGCTCTGCGCCGCCCCGCCTTGTGGTGGCCTTGTAGCGTCGTCCCGAGCGGTGAGCCGCAGCCCGGCACGCGTGAAACGTGTCGAGCGGATCTTTGTTCACACCGCAGCCGGCCCATCATTTGTTCAAACCGGACCGGCCCGTCTTGTACAGTAATGGCCATGTACAGTACTGGGCCGTGCCGCGATAACAGGCGAAAATCAACCCGAAACCCTTTTCGTTTATAAAATGTTTTTTCAATTTCATTTATTTGAATAGTGTCGATTTTCCAAATTTCATATAAATTCAAATACTAGATCAAAAATTCTGAAAATTTTTGTGTAGCCTTCCCATGAGTATGTCTATCCATGAAAAATTTGAAACTTGAATTTTGAATACTTTTGGCATGATTTAAAAATACAAATTTTAATTGAAAAATGCATCTTCCTTGATTTATAATAATTATTTTATTTATCCAAAAATCATGAAATTTATTTTGGTACTGTTTTTATGACATGATCTATCTGTACAAAAATTTTGAGCTTGTTTTGAGAAAGTTAAAAAAATTATTATTTCATGCCCTATTATTTCATGTGTAAAACAAATGATTTTTTGATTTCCAACTTAGGGTTTTGGGTAGATTTTGGGTTGTTTTGTGAACCCTAAACCATGTCGTTATCAAGTGGTCCTTGAGAACTCCTTAGGCAATGGTGATGATATCTTGTAGAGTAGTTCAACAAGTTGGTTTTGTTGGGTTGCAACTTTATCGTGAAGAAAAGTTGTACTCGAAGTCGCTGCTCGTTTCATGCACTCTCGCGCATCATGTTTATATGCATGGCATCATGTTAAGCATGTATTATTATTTCGTATATAGAGAACGAGGGAGATCGTGAAGTTGTTGATCGGGCCTCGGAAGAAGGTTATCTTGTTGATTCGAGTTCCGATTATTGTGATCCATCGTCCGAGTCGGGATATTTAGTCAATCAAGGCAAGCCCCGGTTCATTTAAACAATTCCTTGTGTTTTACAAAGCTTTATATCACCTTTGCTTTATGCTTGCATTAGGTGATAGGAGTTGAGTGACAACCTAATTGATGCATTATCCATCCTTGATTATTTCGATATCTACCTTGATAACCCGTTTTGGTAAAATGCTTAGAGATGCTTAGCCATGCTAAAATAGTTAGTCTTTTGAGTCAAAATGTGACAAGTCTTTTATGATAGCCCGAATGGGCATTTGATGAGAAAGGATGTTATATGATGAAACCATACTGGGATATGGTGTTGAAGTTGAGACCGGTCGGGTAATTTGCACTGAGAATGGAGTCTTAGTGTAGTATTTCCGGCTTGTCGATTAAGGACCGTGCGTTGTAAGCAATGTGGACTGAGACTATGGAACGCAATTTGCGCCTGAGGTCGTTGGACCAATGGCACGTCTGTCATGGGTGTCATCCCATCACAGTCGACCCTAGTTCCGGACGCATACTCCGGTAAGCCTGATCTTGGGGGTGTCAAATCGGAAACGTACAACCGCGCGACCGGGAGTGGAGAGATGGCGGGGAGTACATGTTACCCTCGTGGGTTAAAGTCCCGGATTGGAGGTGTACGGTATTCTCGGGTGGCGTGGGGCGCGTTCCGTTTTTGAGTATCCGGGAAAGGGTTGATATATGCAAGCTTAAGTGCTACATATGTCGTGTGGAAAGAACTCCCCATTTGGGTTAATCGATTTCGAAATCGCCGTGCTTCTCGGATATGGAGACTTGGTTTCCCCTTACATCGTAGTTTAATTATGGAACAAGAAAGAGATGGAATAAGTGATGGAACTTCTACAAGTGTATCTTTGTAGTATAAGATCACCTAGAATAGGTGAGAAACTACTTGAGAATAAAATATTGAAAGTAAGGATTTACCATTAGTAAGCTTTTACGCAAAAAGAGTCCTTGATTCTTGCTAAAGCCTTACCTTGATTCCTATTAGACCGGCATTCACGAGTCTCCTCCTATTTTTCTTTAGTCGGGTAAGTCTTGTTGAGTACTCCGTACTTTCGGGGTTTGTTGACCCTTGTTGCGGTGTTGACTCGTACTTTTGACCAACGTTGTGTCGGTGGGCTCGACACGACTTGGATGTCTCCTAAAGTTTTACTCGGCTTCATAAATAAGTTAAGTTTACTCAAATGTAACTTATTCACTATTTGTAAAGTTAATGTTATTATTCTTCCGCACTCGATCTATATTTTTGTAACAAATGTTGTAATGTTGTAGCTACTCCTTTGTTGATCCCGGTATGAGATATCAACGGGGCTTCTTAAGTTATCGGGTGTATATGCACGACTTTCAAAGGTCTTAGGACAATGACAAGTGCGGGTGGGCCCGGTAATTAGGAAGTTACATTACAGCGTGCCATCTCCATGGCGTGTTCCATGTGGGGCTCTTGAAGAAGTTCGTCGACACACCGCGGATGCTCCACCGGTCCCGCCACCCATTCACGATGGTGCTGCCATGCCGATCCCGTAACGGGTGTCGCGCGACTTTCGTCTCTCCCGCAGCGTCGTCGGGTCCTCATACATTGGCAAGGCGAGGCGGCGTGTGTCAACATGGAAGGACATCGAGGCGTTCCATGATCGCTTCCCCTCCTTCCGCAGGACGAGCTGCTCGTCGGGGGGGAGAGTGATGCGATGTGGGGCCGCCATTATAGGCGCCGACCCAAGAACCAAGAAGGCCAGCGTGATGAGGAGCAGTGCGAAGAGGCCAGTTAGGCCAAGAGTTGGCAAGTGTGAAGGCTGGCCAAGAGAAGGGGAAAGGTTTAGTAGTAGTCGGCTAGTTAATGCCTGGCAGTAGAATCAAGGAGCTAGCCTCCTATATATATGTAATCGATGGAACTATAGTTGGATCAGGAATGAAATCAGTCCCAAACTATCTCATCTACTCTAATCTCCAATCTCACATCTGCTGGGCGCCCAGGCAACAATCCTGGCGCCAACCTTACCCCGTTCTTATGATCTGAGAAGTCAGGGAGCTCCCAGTCTAGGATTGGAGGCCCTTGACATATGCTTAAACTTTTATTACTTTTTCTATAATTTTTCATTATGAACTTTGGTTTTAACAGGTATATGCATGGTACAGTAAATAGTTTGCTTAGTGATAGATGAGGCTCATCGAGCATCAGGAAATTATGCTTACTGCATGGTTGTTCGAGAAGTATGTTTCACTGTCATGTATTACACTCATTTGTTTTATCTACACGTGAAATCCTATTTTTGTTGTCATCATTTTTTCTCCAATGTGAGCTCTTTGTTTCGTTATAATTATAATTATAATCTTCTGTTCAGTCACAAATAAATGGTGTTTTGGACATTGACATGGTTTGTTACAAAAATGCTATAAAGCATAGCAGTTACATAATTATTTGAATTTGAATATATTTTGTGACAATTTACTCAGATCATTTGTTTAATCGAATATCTAAACTTTGCACATAAAAAAGTAATATGTAACTGAAGTTCGGGTTGTTGACCAGTGATGCTATTCAAGTTGCTGATATGCTTTTGGATATTGTGCGTCCACATCTTAATCGACTGCGTGATGCTGGTGTGATTGATCATCGGGCTTATGCAAATGTATGTTTATCATATGTTCAGAATCACAAGCATTATGTTTAAATGCATTTGATTATATATATAAGGATATTTGTCCACTTGTGCCTTGATGATCGTTAGTTGCTCACATGATTTCACGAGTGGATCACCCAATGTGAACTGATGACATTTTAAGAGTAAATTCAAGGAAGCACCCCCACCAAAGAAAATGCACTATAAATTTGTGTTTTTGACCTTGTTTTCCTACCTTGTTCACGTACTACTCATCATCCCATCCCATAAATAAAGAGGACTAAACAAAAGCCAAAACAATTTGTTGGTTGTGTACTATAACGTGGCAAGTCGATCAAACGCCAAGTGAATTCGTTTGGAATATAGAATCGTACGTCCTCCAACTCCAAGAACGAATGCTGTGCTTCTTTTCCAATGAGATGGACTCAGGGTGTAGTGTAGTGTCAGGACAAAGATTCACCAAGTGGCAGCCAACGGCCAGCAAATCCGTTTTCCTCCCCTCCCATGGTCCACTGGGGCCACGTGGAGCTGCTCGCGTGAGGAATCTGGCGTCACACAACAGGCGGCACCACTTGCATTTCGTCGTGCTGCCTGCCTTGTACCCGGCGGCCCCGTTCACAAACGCACGGTTCGGTTTGGAATTCCAACCAGCCCGTGCCGTTGGTGTTTCGCTAGCACGCAGAGGCTGGTGACGACTGATGACGACGGCCGTGCCGGCAGCCTACCTGAACATGACCGATCGATCGATGGGGTCGGTACGTTCACCAGCCCATAAACACTGACGTCACCACATTATAGATTTGATAGGATCTGATAGATGTGGCTACTCCGTACGTCCCAAGGGTAGTTATCTTGTTTAGCTACATTTATTAATGCTTCATGTATGAGGCAATATGACGAAGAATCTTGGAAACTTGGTACGAAACTATCATAAGAATGCATCTTATGTTTATTTTAGTCTGTGCGATACATCCCGGTCACATGTAACTAAAATCGCACACTCTAATTAACCTGGTCGAAAAACGCAGCAGTCTGGACTCGGCTCAGGTTAAACCACATTTCAACTCTGATGATGTCGACAATTGGAACGCTTCGACGCCGCCAGGCATGGATGCACCATGCACTGTGGCCTTCTGTTTTGCAAAGTAGTCTCTGGCGGCTTTTGGGAAGCCCCGACACCGACCCCGCTCTATTATTTCTGTTATTTGCGATGATCTTGTCATATGGCGATGCCGACTTAACAATGTACTCTAGCTTCTCTTTTGAAGCTGCCGTTTTGAATACAAAGGTGGGGAAACTCTCCCCCGTTTGCTTTCAAAAGGGAAAAAAAAATGGCCGGATAGGAAGAAGGCACATCAAATCTATAATAAGATACTACTATAATTCTTGGTGATGCTGGAATCTTCGTGCCACCTCACAGAATCTTAAGTGAACGGTGCCATCTACCATCTGCCACGTTTACGCGGTACAGCAACACATACACACTGTCGCACACAATAGTTTCAATCTCCAAGAGCGAACCTATCCATCCGCTTCCCGGTCTCATCTCTCCTCGCCGCGACGGCGGCTGCCCACCGCGGTCCTGCATGGCCACGCCGGTGCAGCAGGCGGGCCGGGCACCGAGCAGCGGCTGCAGCCGCTACGCTTCCAGAGCGCGCTCCACGCGAGGGTCGCGAGCGCCGGCGCGGTCTTCCTCTGCTCCGCGTACGCAACTCCTCTGCAAAGTTTGCAACTCCTCTGTCCTGAAACGCAAAAGCGTCTTCCCTGTGCATCAGCCGTTGGAGGCGGTTTTTGCGACGCAAACGGCCGATCGGGATGCGATTTCAGTCACCGGTTGGAGTTCCGATTACCTTGGACAATGTCGTAACTGATTTTAGTAGCAATCTTCTGCTCCCATCCCATGTATCGCCGCAATCATATGCAATGGAGGTTCACAGTGTCGTAACTGATTTTAGCAGCAATCTCCCTGCTGCCCTATTGTACGTAGCCGCCGGCCCGGTGCGGTGCCCAACAAATGTACAGCCAGACACAGCAGGGAGGACGGAGAACGGAGGAATGTTCCGTTTCCAACCTGCTAGCTGCTGGTGCCGTTCCTAACATAAATATTTATTATTTGGTCCCATAAATATACATACTTTTCTTATAATAAAGATAAAGATGGTCAAAATTTTTAAATGTAAATATAACTATATATCTGGAGAAGAATATTCCATGGACCGATCGACACATGACACATTCCATCAACAGCAAACCAACTTGTTGTGTCCAGCGAGATATATTCCTTCAGAAATCGCAACGACGTCTTACTTAGTCCTGTTGTCCAGCTGCAACCTTCAATTCGTTCACTTCACAAATCACAAATGAGTGTCCTGTTGTCCGGCACAGTGACGTCAGCGTATAGTATCCGGTGAAGTACGTACGTTGGAGCAAGTGTCGACCTCACCGGCGACGACAGCTTTGGCTCGTTGTCTCGTGATCGAACGCCATCAGCAGGCCGCGTATACAGTACTAGGCCGTCGCCGGAATATCCCGGCGGCCGGACGGCCTATATATGTGACCTGTCGGTGATGTGGCAATTTTAATTGTCACAAAGAAAAAAAAAAGATATGCAATTCAGATCTTGTCGTGTGTATATCAGCAAATTAGCACTTGTTGATCAAATATGTACGGAAAGCATCCAAAACCACACAAAATCCAATTTTCGGGGCTATCTTATCTTACTATTACTAATTGGAGGCTCCAACGGAGCTCCACGTTAATCCTCACCGTAAGCGTTAGAAAAAAGATAAATTGCTAGAAATTCTCACGTTAATCGAAGCATCTAAATTTTTAATCAAAAGACTCCAACCATCATTGACCATTAGATCTATTTTTGTTTTTTGAAAAGATATCGACCTCCACAATTATATACTCCCTCCGTTCCAAATTATAGTTCACTTTGGCTTTTTCTAGATACATTGATTTTTCTTTATGCACCTGGTTATGCTACACTGTCTAGAATACATAGTAAAACAAATGAATCTAGAAAAGCCAAAAAGCTAACTACAATTTGAAACGGAGGAAGTAAAGATAATAAACAGAATAAAATTAATTACGGTTGAGAAACCAACTTTGACGGATGGAAAAAAAAATTTGAGGAGAAAAAACCGTACAAGAAAACAATATTATGTACTGACGTTACATAACTTTGACGTAGGGAAAATTTTCTTGAAGAAAAAATGCCTACGGAAACTTTGACGTGGGGAAAAATTTTCTTCAACAAAAAAAAAAAAACGTACAGGGTCGATAATGCCCATCACATTCCACTTTAGATAATCTATTAATAAAAAATAGGTAAAAAAAAAGATGTAACCACCGACGTTCACATTAGATTAATCAATAGATATGTATACCTAACGTATCAATTTTTCTGTTAATATATAAAATAAAAAAAAAAAAAAAAATAGATACGGCAGAAGTCGTTTAAGGTTGGTTAATAAAATAATAAATGCATTATTTTTCTGGAGCACCGTATCTTGGTTTCCTGGTCCTAGGCGGTGGCCGCATCTGGTGCCCCTATTTCCTCCCTGGCGGCGGCTGGCTTCTTGGAGGAAGGCACCCATGGGCGATGTTTCCGACGACCATGCTGACATGGTGGGCAGGTTCGAGTTCTGGTGGCACCACGGCCTCATCTCCGACGAGCTAGACATGGGGCTCAAGGTCTGCCCGGGGAGCTCCTTCATCCACGTCGCGCCGCAGTGCAGGGAGATCTGGGACAAGGCCCTAGAGGAGCAAGGCCACATGGACGGCTACGGCATCTACATTCAGCCGTGCGACAAGGGGAGCCCCTACGCGTCAGCGAAGCCGCCATGTAAGTTGTCATTCATGGCCGTCGGTGCCCGATCGATATTCTTTTGTTCGATCAGAGAAATCTATGTGCCTGACGACGACGATTGATCTTGCATTGCGATGTGGTTCAGCCACTGACGATGGTGCTGCCGGCCTACGATCCGTGCGTGGCATTCTACTCGACCAAGTACTTGAACCTCCCCGAGGTGCAGACGACCATGCATGCCAACTTCAGCGGCAGCATGGAGTACCCATGGGTTGTATGCAGGTGATGGCCCATATCGTTCACCATCAGTGTCTTAACTTTTACATACATATATGTACTGCTGGTGTACGTACTGAATGTCTGAAACTCTGAATTGCATTGTCATGGCTGAAACCCATATTATTCCTCCTCTTGCAGCAACTTGCTATTTAATAACTGGACGGACGCATCCACTTCCATGCTACCCATCTACAAGGAGCTCATTGAAGGTGGCCTCAAGGTGTGGGTTTTCAGGTAATAAGCTGCCTGCATATATACCAGGCTGAGCCTCTCGCAGCTGATCTGCATGGAGACCAGGAGCCAGGACCAGGAATTGAAGTACCATCAGTACCGGTACCAGCTGATTTGGCTTCTTCACATCATCCTTCATGATGGGTGAGAAACACTACTAATCTTATTATTATATTCTCGAGCCTTTACATAGTAGCGCATGTTGGCCACTGTCAAAGTGTGCCAATCAAGAAGGCTTCGGAGTAACATCCACATGATCGAGATGGCGCCATATCAGGAGAGGCATCGCGACTTATGATCAGGCCTATCGGCAGGCCGTGCCCATGGCGTGAAGACAGGAGGCAGGCCATCGGCATGGCCATAAGACACGCTCTGAGGACCCAGAGCCAATTGAGAACTTCGTAGAGCCACGCGACTACGTGAGTACATGTATACATACCATATTTGTATGCATCCATGTTGACGGAAGCATATGCCTTATATGCATGCATGTGCACCTAGCTCGAAGTGACGACCGTTGAGGCCATTCAGGTATCTGTACTTGGTAAGTACGTGCAAGGAAGTCGGCCATACGCGCTACACAGGTGTGAACATGTAGGCCACCAGAGCCACGATGCTCGGTATCCACGGCATATACATCAGCGCTGGCACTAGCTGCACGAACAAACTGAAAGTAGGTGTGGCACGGATGCAAACACGCATGACGCCGGTGCTACGATATCGATGATCAGTATGCATGGCATATACATCAACACTGGCACTCGCTGCACCAGAAGACTAAAAAGGTATGGTCATCTTGCTAGATCCTATAATTACCAATAAATTTCTCTTTTGTGATGTGCCAAATTCGACTATCCAATAATTAAAATTTTAATTGTTATCTCTAAATACCTTTTTAGTATTGTTTCTCTATGGTAAAATTTAGGTGAATGAGATTAGACTGATGTAAAGAATTGTGAAAAATGAAAGCAAGACTCTTGAGTTACACTGAATAAATAATTCTTAATATAATCCTTATTGACCAAGACTTAAATTTCTTTTGTTCACTTCAATAATAACTACATTATATTACCTCAAGTTTACATATTAATGATTCTACAAAAATTAGGGGACAATATGTGCGGCACATATGTAAACACATAGATTGCCGATGCTACGATGCTCAGTACCCGTGGCATATACATCAATGCTGGCACTAGCCACACCAGCGGACCAAAGGTATGGTCATTTTGATCTCATAATTACAAATATTTTTTTCTTATGTGATGTGCCAAATTTGACCATCAAATAATTAAAATTTTATTTGTTTTCTCCAAATATTTTTTTTTAATATTGTTTCTCTATTGTAAAATTTAAGGTGATTGAGATTAGACCAATGAAAGAATTGTGAAAATGAAATCCAGACTCTTGAATTACATTGAATAATTCTTGATCTAATTCTTATTGATCAAGATATACAAATTTTTTGTTCACTTGAAGAATAACTACATTATATTACCTCGAGTTTACATATTAATGACTCTAAAAATTAGGGGACCAGTATCCATGGAGTTATGAATAAAGCCTATATGGAAAAAAAATCAAACCTCCACAATTATAAAAGATAACTAACTTATCCTATAATATAACATTTCTATTTATAAATTACCATCCTCAGTCATTATCAAAGATAATGCTTTGACCCTAAGTTAGCATTCAAATTAACTATCTCGGGCATTATGATATATACCTATATAATTTGTACTAAACTATCAATCTTAAATGTTCCAAGAAGAAACAAAATTCTCTCAAATCTACATGTATATACTAATATATGCAAAATGTTTCAACATCCATAAGTACAATATATGCAACTATTTGAAATACATGCTTATGCCTATATTATGTTGAAACTATGCAAAAAGCTATATTTCAGTGCATGAGTAGACAAGACAACATGTATATATTAGGAAAAAAATATTTTGTAAGCTTAACAAGTGCGGGATAATATACTTACGAAATGATATATTACACATCACATTAAGTCATATTAATAATATGATAATAACATTGAACAAGTAGTTATCTTGGAACAAGTTTGAATAATTCTATTGGAACATTATATCATATGAATATTATAAATTTTCCCCGCGCCATCCGCGCGCGAATCACATTTTTCCCCCGCGCCATCCGCGCGCGAATCACATTTTTCCCGCCAAAACAGTTCCGCGCTTTTGCTGGAATGAACGAGGAAATCGAAGAATTTGGCCTCTAGTTGGGCCTTGGGACATGAATGATACACGGGCTACGAGATCAAACAGCCCAGGTGGCCCAACTAATCGTCCATCCGTGTGAGGCCCAACAACATTGATACACGGGCTACCGGCCAGGCAAATCTTTTATCCTTTGTTTTTTCCCCAGTGTCACGTAGTATTGTACAAAGAAGCTCATTGGTTTTCACTTAAAAAATCTTTGGTTCCGTCTCGAACGAGCTCCTCCAGGGACGAAGCTCTCGAGGCACGCGCTCGAGCTCGGCCCGACGCCCATTCTCCGTCTCGAACGAGCTCTCACCAGTATGTAGGGTAGCTCCGAGCTCGAGCTCGAGCTCGATCGCTCGGACGAGCTCTCGGGGCGACACAGGTTCCCGGCCAACGATGGGCTCGGGACACAAAGTTGGGCGGCGAGGCCACAACTACTGGTTGGGCGCCGCTACCTGTGGCAAGATATCGTCGGGAGGGACGGCGCGGTGCGGCTTGTCGGACCACGCCATACCGTCTTGCCGGCGCTACGAACAACCGCTACGGACAAGGATGACCTCGGCGATGGCGGCCGAGCTCCCCGCCGAGCTCTTGTGTCCACACATTTTCCTACGACGCAAAGTACACGCATTTATGGTGGGCGCCGCCGCAGTCCGGCCGGGGGCAATGGCGCGTGCCGACGGGACGGCGGGCGCATGGGCGACAACGGCGGGCGCGACAAGCTCATTGTCCCTCCGTCGCCAACCGCCGAGCTCCGAGCTCGGTGCACTATACCACAACCTATCTATAGCGAGCTACGGATGGTCGCTATAAAGTCGAAGATAGCGACATACGGCGGTCGCTATAAACATATAGCGACGTGTAGTTGGTCGAAATAACTGGCGTCGCTATAAGTTTATAGCGACCGACTTACTTTATAGCGACCGACCGTCGTGATGTACGTCAAACATACGGCGACCGACCGTCCAACGCCAATTACAACTTATAGCGACCAATGGTTTGGCGCTATATATTATGTAGCGACCAACCATCGACGCTCTACATAAAAGGAAATTACAACATAATATTATATGTTTATACATTAATCTAATGATCAGTACTAATCATTCGATCTATGAAACTTTCAATTGACAATTCCATTTTGAAACAATATAGTCACAACACAAAAGCTCATCATAGCAAACACTTATATTATATCCATATGCATTTGTCTTACATCTCAACGGTTTGGTGGTACTCTCTACAAATGATTCATCACTAGGAAGTGCTTACAAGAGTTTTTATCTCTAGCTAGCTAATCAATGCAGTCGCCATTAGCACTTCTCCATCCACTTGTTGCATGCATCAGCCTACCTCTATCTATTACCTCTCACCTGAAACATAAAAGTTTACAGCCATCATGAATACAACAATTGATGTGAGAGTTAAACAGGCAGCACTTCTGAGAAGCAATTAGTAAAGCACTTATGTCTCTATCTTAGCTGAGAGTTAAACAGGCAGCACACAGAGATAACTTCATACACTTCATACAGTCTTTAAGAACACAATTGATGTGAGCAGGCATTGACATAAGCAGGTTAAACAAAGCACTAACTAACACAACAAACTAAACTAGGATGAGGGCGTGCGCCGGGCAGAATTGATGGTAAGGCTAAGAAATTGTTCACTCCTTGCAAAAAGTAATATTAGCAGACTAGACATACAAAGGAGGCAAGCTAACACAGGATTCCCTTATATACATACTAATTGATGAATATTTTGTTTACTTAATCTATTTGCAAAGTGTCTTTCCCATGAAAAAATTCTATTGAATTGGTGGTTCAGAGAATCATTAAAACTACATGGAACTACTATTTAAAATTACCTCATAGTAGTTGTCTTCTAAGATCTGTGGCAACAACAAACTTTGAGTTGGAACAATCCAAGTTTCTATAAGCTGCAGATACAACACATATATTATTCACTTAGAAGACTACAAAAGCAGTCATTAGAATATATGTTGAGATGGCAGGGGTACCTAGCAGTCATTAGAATATATGTTGAGATGGCAAGGGTACCTAGCGCCACAGCAAACTACAGCAATTTCAATAATAGAATAGTATGTGTATCATGCTTTGGATTAAGATGCATAGTTTCACAAATGAAAAGTTCATTCATCCAACTTCTCACAGCATGCATCAGGCTACCTCTAGCAATCACCTCCCACCTGAAAATAAAAGATTACATCTATCAGTGGTACGACCAACAACTTGACATTTTAAGTTCAAACAATATGCACCTGCATAAGATTGAGAGGGATCTATATTTCGTTGTCTACAAATATGAGTGGCGCAAGTCATATATAACAGTTCACTGCAAGTCACCAGATGCACCTTGCATTGCTCTTTTAATTAAATTGTGGCCTTTGAATGGTTTCATTTAAGAGACAATGTGACTTACAGTGTGGCTGACTGAGAAGAGATGGTCCTCCGGGCTCCCTGCCCATGCCATGTACTTCTGAAGAAATACTCATAGGACTGAACACGTTCAGTTATTAATTCATTGATAATGACTGAACACATTCAGCTACCAATTCTATTAGACTGAAAACATTCTATTGAACTGAACACAGACAGCAAATAGTTTCTCAAGTATTTTTAGAACCAAAAGTGCACAATACCTACTTCAGAAAGTGTTCAGATTCAGTCTTGGCATGCACAATTACAGTTACAGACAAGAAATTTTCCATCACGTATATGGCCATGTACTTAACTGTTGAATGGGGAACACTGAGGACGAATCTCACGTGGGTCCTGGACTCGTGGTGCCTCCATGACATGGATCTGCCAGATCCTTGCTTATTCCTCCATGGGCGTCAAGTACATCCGGCGTGGCTGCGACACGATGGACCTGCGTGGGGAGAAACAGGGGCTCACCTTGCCGGATCTCGGAGAAGCGAAGACGGTCTCGCGTGGGGAGAAAGAAACAGGGGCTCACCTCGCCGGATCTCGGAGAAGCGAAGATGGTCTTGACCGTGCCTGCGTTGGACATCCCTTCGTTGGAATCTCGCCGGCTCATGGCGCTTGTGGATCTGCCACATACGAAATCCTCCCATGACCGGCACCGTGTGGAAAGCAGAGAGTGAAGCCATGAGAGGGGATAGAGAGAGGGAAACAAGGGGCTGGCCGCCGCCTCGAGCAGGTGGCGTCAAGCGCCAGGGGCCACGAGCGAAACTGAAGATGAGGTGAGCGCTGCCTCCACGCCGGCGACGAGGGCGCACCGCCTTCACGCCGGCCGCGGCGGCTGCTGGCGGCGAGGGAAAAGTCGGGCGTAGGGACGGCAGGGGCTTCGAGGGTGGGGGCGGCGCGTGGGAGGGAGGCGGGGTCGCGACGAGTGGGAATGAGTCGGGGTGAGTGGCAGCTGGGACGGGAAAAAAAATAGGAGACTAGGGTTTGGTGGTCTCTCAACGCGTGAATGGGCTAAGTCATGGGTGGTCAGGCCCAATTCAATATACCGACCAATCGACGGGACCCAATAAATGAGCTATGTCGACCGACCGTCCCAACGCTAAACCAAAATAAAAAATAGCGACCAACCTTCACCCTTTGATAGTAAGATATAGCGACCGGTATGCATTCTCGAGATGTGCCGACCGATCGTCCCAACGCTATATCGATATTTTTAGCGACCATTGGTCGACGCTTAAATGGGTTGTGGTATAGTGGTGGTCGTACGTACGGGATATCGGAATATGGAGCCGCCCCTACGCGATTCTACGACGACCGGCGGGCAGACTACCAAGTAGGGTGGCGACGACGGCGCCGCGCCCGAACGGCCGGCATGCTCGGCAAACCGGAGGCTTTTTTTTCCTCTTCACCCCTTCACTTTATCTCTCTTCTCCCCTCAAGTCCCTCTCTCAATGGCCATCTGTACATCCCCTTGCGACTATAAAAAGGCAGGGCTCGGCCATTGGAGAAGGGCAAGCTCTCTAGCACACCCGCAATCAACACTCGACTCATTCGATCACACACACCTCGCAGAGACTTGGGAGCTCGTCTCCCTCTCTCGCTCGCTTGTATTCACCCCGATATGAGCACTTGAGCTCGGATAGTGCCACACACTGGACTAAGGTGCGCCGATTAGCCCCGAACCGGTATAAACCCCGTGTCATTGTCTCTTGAGCTAAGCCATCGTTGCACACATTAGTCAGTCGATTATTGTGACCGTGGTACACGATACACGATCACGACAATTAGTGTTGGTAATTTATTAATTCGAGTTATGTGTGTGATTGCTTGTGCACTACCCCTCCGTCCTAGAATATAATAATCCACAGCTAACTGAGAATATATAATATAAATAGATGCCAAAGAAGTGAAAGGTCAAAGGTTCAACAATCCAGACTATGAAGAGAAACTGCTGGCGGAGAACATCATCGAAGAGAAACCATGGTATATACATTTTCTTTAATTATGCTGATTCTGTTGAGGGAAAAGTTACGAGACGAAGAACCCAGAAAAGTATAAATAACCAAAGGTGAAACGAAAAAAAAAAAAAAAAAAAAAAAACAAGGGTGAGTAAACAGATCCTGCAGAGGAGGCTCGTCCCTTGCTTGGGCAGTTTACACTGAGAGCATCTCCAACACATTTCTTATTTTATTATCCTCATAGTACCAAAAATATGCAATATAAGATATTATATACTCATCCTACAACAGGGATTATTTTCCGATGAAGCTTAAAACACATGGTTTGCACAGATGTGCATGTGCAGTCGTAAAATAGCGATGATCGATTTTCAAATTTTATGAACTACATAATTCAGTAAGCGGATACAACAATTTCAAAAACTTCAGTATTAGAAATTAGACGATGGGAATTAATACCTTTTGCTTTTACAGATTCACAAGATGGAGCCGTTCCACTTGCACCTTCGTACACCTATGTGACAATGTCACTCTTTAAGACAGATCTTTTCAGGGTAAACACTTCATGTTTACAAACCCACCAAGCTAAAACATTGCCAGAGACAAATGCATAGCATCACAGGACTGACCAGGCAACAAACTAGATTGACTAAAACTTTGTCATCAGCATTCAGCAAGCAACACTGGGCACAATTGAAACTATCAGAATTGAAGCCGCAAGGGCATGGAAGACATCATCATCACCACCAAAGAGCGCAGTCACAAGACTTAAGGGAAAATGAACACAGACCAGAGGAAGTGGGTTTCAAAATATACATAGCACAGACTAAACGTGAGACAAACTTCGAGGTTGAATAACTTCATAACCCACTTTGGCAGCACTCCAATATGATCTAACTAAGCAGGCGGCGTCAAACTGAAGACCACTAGATAGTGACAGTAGCATCTTTGGATGATCAACACGATCTGCATGTAGAGAGCCTTCCTCAGTTGTGTGAATTGCTGGAACTGTACAGTTTCCAAAATTATCAAATTAATACACCATAATGATCTGCTTCTGAAAGTGAAAATTGTCTAAGAATTTCTCAGGACGAGAGAACATTATAGCTCCCTTAAAAGAAAAGTAGAGCCTTGCAGTGTGGAGCTGTTATTTGCCAGCAATATATACAAAAAATATGCCCAGGGATTTAGCAGTCATTTTCAAAATCTAGCAGAAATTGTGAATCATTCATAATAATTTATGTAGTCCGCATGGTTGACAAAAGAAAAAAAAGGGTTCAAGATTTCAACTGGCAGGTCAATTCAGTATGACGGAGCATCAAATTGTTCCGAAAAAAAAGTGCCTGACCATGAGAGATTGTTCTGCAAAAAAAAAAGTACCTTTATATTTATATTTACATTACCAACTTAGAGTCAAGTGCTGCTGCAACGTTTGCCTCTCCAGGGTCCTGTTTTGGAAGAGATTGCTCAGCATTTTATATAATGCACTGGACAAGATTTTGATTGCATTAAACTTACCTCCATTCCCCATTTAATGTAGTCTGGTGACTCGCAGGCCTTGTATTCATCAACTAGGCTCTCTATTATCTCTCGAGATTCATCAAATTCAGAGAGATCATTGTCCTGCATGAAGAGGTCAGAGATCAGCATGTTGCACAAAAGAATGGAGTCATCCACAAGGTTGTACACAGATGAAAATACTGTCTCAAAGAAAATTTACATATGCCTGTCATTATCTAAGGAACCATGTTGGCAAGTAATAATGTTCTCAAGAAAATTTACATATGCCTGTCGTTATCTAAGGAAATTTACATGTCTTTGTAAGTAATAATGACACAATATCTAAATTTCTTTGCAACTGCAAGATGAGTTTTAGTTCCTGAACTTGACAACGCCAACTAAACAGAGAATAGAGTACTTTCCAAACCGACAGCTAAGCAGCTCAAAAGATGTGTGTAAGCTAAACAATTCAAAGCAATGAGCTAGGAGATTAAAAGCTTGTTGAAATATGTTCTTACCGCAAACATGGGGAACTTCCTGTAGTTGTCAAGAAAAGCCTGCTTTTTCCTTAGCTTCTCATATTGCCCCAGGCATTTGCTGAATAAGTGACGGATGCTCGTATGATTTGCTAACATCAGACCACTAACCTGTAGCACAGCAGTACTTAGTACAGCATTATCCATTTTCTTCAAAAATAAATAAAAGACTGAAATCCCAGCAGAGGGTGAGGGAGGATGGGAAGGTAGGAGGAAGAGATCATTGTACCCTGTGGGTTGTTTGAACATATGGGGATTTTCTTGACAAAGCAACCTGTTGCAGTTGAAATGCTTACAAATTTTAATGCCAGACAACGAAACAAAAATGTCTTGTAGTTATGCGATAACCTGAATGGTTACAAAAAAAGATAATGAATAACCTGAATGCTTGCCGGTGCCCAGTCTATGAAGTTAACAAGCTTCCTTTCGCGTATCCTTTGCAGGCTCTCATGAACCTAAATCCATGACAATACCGGATAAAATAAGACAGAACATATAATTTCATTTTGTACACAAAAAGGAACAAAAATAAAACCGTAACTCGCTCCAAATAAATGGATGTACCAGAAAAGTCAAGGTGACTTATAATTATAAGTCACTGTGACTTTTTAGGTTCATCTATTTTGCTAGACATAATATATTATATCTAGATGCACAGCAAAATGGATGTACCAGAAAAGTCAAAGTAACTTATAATTTGGAACAGAGGGAGTATTAACTAACAAATAACATGCCACCAAAGCTAGTATGTATGTAAACCTGTTTACAGATTTGTAGTGAAAGTTTTCACACAAAAAAAATGTCATGAAAATTCATTTCATTTTCAACCAATGAATTCTTTTTGTGTACAAGGAGAAAGATGTATACAAATGTGTTTTGTTTGATGTATCGATGAAACATCACATATTAAACTTTTATATGTTTCCAGCAACTTCCTCTAGTAAAATGGGAAGAGAACGATTGGTATGCAACTACCAAGTTTTATCAAGAATTCTTGATTTAGAATTTCAGATGATCATTCCATGTATGTAACTCCTAACTAAGTCATTACACTTCAGCCTTTGGAAAATTTTATTTCATGACGCCATCATTAGATTTGACCAAGATATATCCACACTTCACAAGAAAATTCATTTGACAAAACTGTACCTGTGTAGGGTCCACCTCCCCTTGAATGATGTTCAGTATGGAGATGTATTTAGCTTGGCTAGCTTCTTTTGTCCGAGCATATGATGATACCATTATATTCTTTGTCTGCAATATTTCATAAATAAAGGATTCAAACTCCGTCAACACTTAAGAGTTAACCACAATTCAGACAGTGACAGGCAATACCTGCAAAAGTCTTCTCATAACATCCAATACCGTCGTTTTGCGTATCATGTTAACCTGCCACATAGCACATCCAATATAACTGAATGGTTCAGCGATTAAGCCCAAAACAAACATCAATTTAACTAGTTTCCCTAATTCTTTTGATGAAGTGTCCCAAAATTGCAGTTAATGCACAAGCACAGGTAACTACAGATTCATAACAAAACATGATACATGAATGAACCAATGTAAAAACTGAGGAAGAGGATATCAAATTACCTGGCGCTCAACAGTCAATGGGGTATAACCTGTCATCAAAAAATGACACCTTGGAGTGGGAATCAGGGAGGCAAGCAGGCCAACCAGATCATTGTTCATATATCCAGGATACCTTAAAGTAGTTGTGCTTGCAGACATAACCGTGGACACCAAAGAGTTTGTTTGTGCAAAAGTAGGATTTGATAGATGAAGACGCTCAACGGCAATCCTATTAAGAGCCGTATTGTCAAGAACAACCACACAGTCAGCATTCAGTGTCAGCCGCTTCAGAGTTAAAAGTGAGTTGTAAGGTTGGACGACAACATCACTTGTTTCCATCTGATTTGGGAAAACACTATATGTCTGCACAAGCTTTTTACTGTATCGATCATTTAGTGTCTCCAACAGATAAGAACCCATACCTGAATGAACATGGGCAACAGGACAAATTAGACAAATGGTAGGAGAATAACTGTTTAAATGTTTCATAATAACAAATATCCAATGTACAGTGAGTCAGATGGTATGCACCACGAAATACTCCAAGTAGAAATCAACAGAGAAGTGAGAGAACAGAAAAATGCAAAGAAAGGAAACCAAAATACGAGAGCCAGATAACCAACCTGAACCAGTTCCACCAGCAATAGAGTGACAAAGGACAAAACCCTCAAGGCTATCACTCCCATCTGCTTCTCTGTCAACCATGTCCATGATATCATCAACAACTTGTTCACCCTATGAGAATATGAAAAGGCATTTGAGCATTCATCATTTCAAAAAAAGATAAAAGGAGCAATTGGCCTAGTGACATAGCAAGCAAGTCTACAAAGCCTGCAAGATTGGTTCATCCAGTGGACCTTAGGTGCAAACAGAGATATACACAGCGCAACTCTACCTGATGATACCCACTGGCCCAGTTGTTCCCCGCACCACCACCGTGCTCAGCAACAAATATGTTCTCATGGTTGTACAGGTTCCTGTACTCGCTGTTCTGAATTCCATTGATCACTCTTGGCTCCAGGTCAATAAGCAGAGATCTGGGTATGAAGTGCTGATCATCAGCCTGGTAAAAGAAGACATCCTTCCTGTCGCCTCCCTGCAGGTAACTTAATTAGAGCTGGCTGTTGCTTAATTTAGCCTTCCTAGATAAACAGAAATGGAAAATACTGCATCCATCCAGTACAAACAGAAACATAAGTGATACAGTGGATGCTTTTAAAGGCTACACAATTTGGTCAGAGAAGCAATTTCCAGCATAATGAGGCAGATGATACATGGGTGTTGTAAATTCAAATGTTCATTCAATTTCTTATAATGCAGTTCTCGACTTTTCCAGATAAATCTAGTTCTATACACTGATACCAAAAACCACTTGAACACTAATCCCTTATGACTGAAAAAAAATATCTGTGTTGACATTGATACCAAAAAACACTTAAACACTAATCCCCTGCAAGTAACTTAAATTAGAGCTGGCTCTTGTTTAAATTAGCCTTCCCAGATAAACAGAAATGGAAAATACTGCATCCATCCGGTAGAAACCGAAACATAAGTGTTACAGTGGATGCTTTCAAGGGCTGCACAATTTGGTCAGAGAAGCAATTTCCAGCATAATGAGGCACATGATGCATGGGTGCTGTAAGTTGAAAATGTTCATTTGATTTCTTGTATGCAGTTCTCGTTAATTCCAGCTAAATCTAAAACTATACACTGATACCAAAAACCATTTAAACACTAATCCCTTATGACTGTAAAAAGAAACGTGTTGACACTTGAAGGAAATCTAAATTGCGCACCCCAATCACAATACCAGTTGAAATTCCCAAAATTCTCACAAATACTTAGGCATGACTAGTGAGAATTCTACTAGTACACACCCTGCACCAGAGGTCCGAGGACTAGCCACCTGGCCCCGCCGCCATACCCACAAACGCCACAGATCAGAGCACCCGCGGCGCTGATCTCGAGCAACCCATAAACCGCCACCAATCGACTCACGGCCGCCAGCGCGTGAGGAGAGGACTCGAAAGGGACCGAGGAGAGAGAGGGGGGAATGGTGGGGGCGAGCAGGGGACGTACCTGAGTGGCGAAGTCCTCGAGGAGGCCGTCCTTGCCGATGCCGTGCTCGAGGCAGAGCTGCTTCCAGAACTCCATCCCGATCTGGTTCCCGCATTGCCCCACCTGGATCGTGATGATCTCGCGCGGCATTTCGTTCCCCTTGCTCCGGCGGCGGCGGCGGGAGGGGAAGGGGTAGGGTTAGGGTGCTGCAAGGAGGCTAGGGTCGGCCGGGGCCAGAGGGAAGGATCCCGGCCGGTAGCGGCGCCGGCGGAGGCTAGGGTTTTGGGGGTTTGCTTGGTTTGGACGCGAGCGCGCGCCAACGAAGTGCGAGCGAGTGCGATTGGTGGGACTCCCACATTAGCACCGTGGGAGGAAGGTGAAGTAGACTGACGAGGCGGAAGGAGGGGGAGATTTTGGAGGAACCAAACGAAATGGGCGCAATTTTCGAATTTCCAGGGGTTTTGTGGAAGCAGTCGGGTCCAAGCAAAATGATTGGATCTAGAAAAAGCATTCATGACTTCGATTCTTATGGGACTCATTTGTTGCCAAGTTTTTATTACTCGTATTGGAATGGTCTTGTGCCTTTTTTTGTGACTACTACATATAATTCCCTCCACCTTGGTTGCGCTACACACGTGCTATGATTTAAAAAAGAAAAAAAAAACATGCTTATCGATGTGTAAGAGAAGAAATCGAAGTATTCATGTCATCGTTTGTTAGAAACATAAGGGAATCGTATCAAATAGAGTGTGTAATTGCATGACTTAATTCTTACATTGTTATTATCTCCAAAACCTCTAATCAAAGCGAAAGAAATGTAAGTACACTTAGGGCTTCCTAATGACATTCTTTACCCCTTCCTCCAAACTTATGTCATTAGCGAGATAGTTGATGGATTATCAATCTGTCACCGTCGATGTCAGTCGTGTTGAGATTAGCAGTCCACACAAACAAAATATTGTGAGACTGAAATCTAATCAGACGAGGACATAGAACACGTGCCATAATATTTGGGATATCAATCAATAATAACGTAGTTGTTTTATTGTTTCCCATGCTCAGCATACTATTGAATACGTTAGAAAGAAATAAGTAGTCGCCCTTCAAAATAAAAAAGTAGTTGCATCCAGGGGCGGAGCCAGGATGATCCTCCGGGAGGGCTATTTAGTAAAGAGTTAGCAAAATTTTAAGAGATCTAATGGTAAAATAAAGACTAAGCTACACTAATTAATACATGAATTATCCTCACCAGGGGGGCTGCAGCCCGGGCAGCCCCACCCGTGGATCCGCCCCTGGTTGCATCATGTTATTCATTGGGGCTATATTTTTGTTGACGAAGAACTAGGGTTCCACGCCAAGCACACCGGGAAGGCCTTGGACGCCCACGAAGGTTGCGATCAACCCACAAGTAGCGAGAACCGCAACGTGATCAGCCACGAACGATCAAGAGATCGTTAGGGCCGATGTGGAGCTTGGTTTAATTTGGAAGAACCCCGAACGCATTCTCCGGAAGACCCGTCGGGATACGCACGTGAAGGTTGCCCTTAGATCGGCAAGGCCACCTAAAACGCCGACGAAATTCGCGAGAACGCCCACCGACGGCCAGGGTAGAGGGGTTGAGAGAAGAATATTAGGGTTTGGTAGTTGTGTTTGATCGATTGGATGTAGATAGGATCAAATCGGTCATTAACCTCTTATTTATAGAGGAGGCGGTCTTATCCCCTTAGGAAAGCATCAAGGAACGTTCCCAAATCTCCAAAAACCATCCAAAACGCGATCGGGAAAGATCGGTTCGGAAGTTGTATGGACATCCCGCATAACACGCGACCGACATTGAAATCGAAAAGGGTGGCGCGCCACAGTGGGGGGTGGGGGGTTTTGGGTGTTTGGGGCGCTTGACGCCGCGCGGCGGGCAAAGAAGCCACCGCTGGCGCGGCGGGGCGCCTGGCGTCGGGGCGCTGACACGAAAAGGTAGCGTCCGGCGCGGGCGCCGCTGCCCGCGGCGCGCTTCTTGGCGTCTGCCAGAGTTGCGCCGACGACGCGGTTCGGCGTGCCTCGGTTGGCGCGTTATAGGCCGAGGGAATCAGGGATTGCCTCCTTCGCTAGATCTCAAGCTTCGTGGTTCGATTCCTCTTTTTGACCATGTATTAGGATCGTTTTGACACGTCTAACAATATACGAACATATTCGGGTGTCAACAATTTTTAAGAAGAATGACTCATTTCTGTTTTTTTAGCAATTTTTTAGTAATTAATTAGGAAAATGGTTCGTGTTGGACGGACTGATTTTTTTAGGCGAACTGAATCTTTTATTCCATCTTTTAAGTCGGTTCTTAAGCTACCGGCCCAACCGTCATAAGCCCGTCCGGCCCAGCCAGACACGAGCCCACAAAACTGCAGCTCACCTTCATCTCCTCCCCGCTCTTCTTACAACGTTCCCCTTCCCTTCCCCACCTGCCAGGCTGCCACCTCCACCTCTCTCTCGCGCAGCCATCGCCAGTCGGCGCTCGCGTTACTGCGCTCGTGCTCGCCCGGGGCATTCTCCTTCGATTCCTCGCTCCGTTTCCGCGGGGGCGCGCTGTTCGGCCATGGACTTGGCAAGGATGCGATTCAGGTGCTCACCTTCGGTTCTTGTTTTGGGTGCGGCCCCCTTTGGATTGCGCGTGTGGAAGATCCAATGATGCGGGTCGGCTCTGTGCGCGAGGTGGGAGAAAAGGCAGCGACGACGACCGGCGCCGGCGCGCACTGCTTCTTGTTCGACACGGCGATCCACTGCTGCTGACCTGGAGGAGCCCGGCGGCGGCCGCGACGACGACTGCGTGTGACGGTCGAGGAGGTCAAGCGGCGCTACGTACGGGGCAGAGAATGAGCCGAGCCGTCCTGCGAGTCACGCGCAACGGCAAAGAAGAGCCGGGAAACTGCATCCAGATTCCAGAGCAGCGCGACCCGCATCGTCGGATCTTCCGCACGCGCAATCCAGAGCGGGGCAGTACCCCAATTTTTTTTTTCCCGATTTTGATTCCATCTCGCGGCTTGTAGTTTCGGTTTTTCTTTTCCGCCTAGAACACAAGAAATCCCGGGAGTACCCAGGCGCCGGTGAGCCCACGGCTCACCCAACTTTTTTTCCCGTTTCTTGGCCTGAAATGCAACTCTGATTGCCATTACTTTACTACATCCTTTGTTAAAAGTTTTTTATCACACTATAAATCTGCTGTGTCAATGTTTCCTATATTTACTCTGCTGCCTGAGTTAACTGGCATGTCAGTATTTCTGAATTCTGATATTAACATTACCACTGTCTCTTTGCTTGTTGAATTTAATCCATACTTTTGCTCAAACTGCTGTAATTGCATGATCTATCATAATGATTCCTGTTATTATTGCTTGATTTATGTGGTTCTTCATCCACTTTGTGTGCTGCTTACTCTTATTGCAATTGCAACGTTTGATTTCTTTGTGATTTGCTCAGCGCATTCAGCATGGATTCATAGATATTTTTGGTGATGTGTTCTGCGCAGAACAGAAATCCAAGGCTGGACATTACATTAATAACTTGCTAGTAGTATGAGTGCTCGATGCAGTTTGGGGATTTCGTGTCAAGCATGGCGCCTTGTCTTTGGCATGCCCGTAACTAGCTAGAATCTGTCTGCGTTGCTGTTTCTGATTCGTCTGTAGCAGTAGACATATGGACCATGGCATCCATGGTTGGGCTGGATTAGGCTACCCCAGTCAAAGGCTGAAGTTAAAGTTCTTGCCTCCATTCCATTCTGTCCTGATTTTGTTTGTGTGGTGTCAATGGTGCCCTGGCACTTATGTAATGTTTTGTGCTGCCCGTGTCTGCTCAATACTGAAATTTTGAAACATTACTTCTAGTATTTGTCAATCATATGAATGTCTGCTTAATTAGATTGGTCAGAAGTACAATAAGGAAATGTAGCATTACTCTCATACATAATTTATTTCCTCTGTGTAGTGCCTGAGTTTTCTTTTTCTTAGCCTACACTGCAAATCTGGTTTTTTATCACTTTACTTCATTCTTTGTCAAAGTTTTTTATTACTTCACTACAATGCAAATCTGCAACTCTGATTGCCATTACTTCTAGTATTTGTCAATCATATGAATCTCTGCTTATTAGATTGGCCAGAAGTACAATAAGGAAATGTAGTATTACTCTCATACATAATTTATTTCCTCTGTAGTGCCTGAGTTTTCTTTTCTTAGCCTACAATGCAAATCTGTTTTTTCATTATTACTTCACTTTATTCTTTGTCAAAGTTTTTATTAGCCTAAATCAGTTGTGTGAATGTTTCTAATGTTTACTTTACTACTGTACTATTATTGCTTTAACTACTGCACAAGTTAATTGGGTGTGCCTATATTCCTGAATGCTGACATTTATAATAACACTGCATGTTTGTTCAGCTTTTACCAATGTATAAGTTGTGGTACTGATTTTTCTGACATAGCATCAGTGTAAACATGGTTTACTAAATGTGTTTTTTTTTCCTCTTGTTGTGCTGTAGGAATACCCTCTGCGGTTGGGCAGACCTGCCAATTGACCTGTTGGTGTCCATTTTTTCTAAACTTCCAAGCCTAGGAGCTGTATCTAAAGTCTGTAGACAGTGGAGGAGAGCTTTTCTTATGCTTCCATGGCCAGTACTCTTGAGACCTGTTGCTGACAGTACACCATTGGATTCTCTACCGATCCACCCAATTGAGATGGAGCTTGTAGTGCCCGTACATATGACACCACGCAACTCAGTGGTACTGTTGACTACAGAGCAAAGGGATAGCCCATCATTCTACAGATACGTGTGTATACCCAGCCCACAGCTTAATCCTGAGCTTCGATTCATTGGTGGTAGCCTTGGGGTGCCGCTGTTCATTGATGATCGCCAAAGGTGCCTTGAAGTGAGGCGACTGATTACTCTGCCCAGAGCCCAGGATGCAACAATCCTAAGAATTGCCTTACCTGAAGGAGTAGAATCCCATGATATATACCTTGGTCACATGGAAATCTCAACAAGCCGTGCTGGAAGCAGCAACAGGCTTCCCGCCGGAATCACGTCTATTCTGCTGGTTTCCCCGACAGAGTTCATGGGGGGATCCGAGTTGAGCACTCGCATGCATTGACTACCTCTAACCCACCTCCCCGGTGGTCTAGGCTTCAGGTCACAGAACCACCAGAAGGTGGAAATCTTGAGCAGGGCCAGAAGCGTACTTTTGTCAGTATTCTGTTGGCGAAGGATGCTACAGCAACCTATTACTTGCTTGATGCTTCAAAGAGGCTTGCTGTCCTCAATCTTAGCCTGTTGTCAGATGTAACTATAATGGATCAGATGGAGCTTCCTATGCAAAGACAAGAAGGAGAAGGTGTAGTAAATGAGTTACTTGAGGGTAACGTAAGGATGACCTGGCTCCTGCATCTCCCCAGACGGGATAATGAGGGTGACAACATTGTGTGCCTTGTCTACAAGCAGCATGATGGCCGTGTCTATGGTCACGGAGAATTTATGGCTTTCAATCTTGTGGAGCAGATGCCCCGTCATTGGGCTAGGCGCGACAGCTTAGGGGCTGGACATTGTGTATTCCTTAGCTGGGGGAATGGAGCATCTGCATTTGGGTACCGGCATCCAGGGAGGCTGGGCCTCTGGACCAACCACATATTTGATTGCCAGAAGAGTCAGTATGGTTTGTTAGCTTACCACATGGGCTGGACTTATTCTGATTGCTTCCAGATAGTGCCTCCAGCAACATCTTTGGTGTGGCCGTTCCCTTTGTGGAGAGAGCCTTGTAAGCTTATCTGTTCTCTTTGTTGTTCTTTCATTTAATCACTTTACCTTCGTGCAGTTAACTAGTAACAATTAAACTGATTACTCGGTCCTTGTTTTGTCTACTGTTAGTCTACAACAGTCATTAATGTCACTCCTTGCCTTCACTTGATTATGCCTGAAACATGAGTGATTCACACCCTATGCTTCCTTTTCATTTTGCAGCCTTTTTATCTTATGGCAGCCTTGAACCCCTTGTTATTGCTGATGTTGATCTGAGCGAGTCTATCAACAAGGAAAGCCCACTTCTTCAAGCTTATGATGATACTGAATGCGCTGATCAAGATACGAGCAAGTCTGTCAACAAGGAAGGCCCACTTCTGCAAGCTTATGATGAAACTGAATCTGCTGATCAAGATACGAGCAAGTCTGTCAACAAGGAAGGCCCACTTCTGCAAGCTTATGATGAAACTGAATCTGCTGATGAAGATATGAACAAGTCTGTCAACAAGGAAGGCCCACTTGTACAAGCTTTTGATGATTCTGAATGTGTTGATCAAGATATGAGCAAGTCCGTTAAGCAGGAAGATTTACTGCTCCAAGCTCATGGCAATTCCTGAATGCTGATGATACCCACAAGCAGCTCACAAAGATGCCCTGGTCAGCGATGAAGGTAACAGGGAGTCTGCGAGAGTAGCCCAAGCTCAGGATGGCAAATTCATGGAGTCTGTTAACAGAGACAGCTAGTTCTTGAGCTATTGACCTTCACAGGAAGCGATTCTGCGACTCATGATTCGGGTCTGCTTCTACTGTTGTTCATATTGTGGGTAGGTAACACCAGGAGCTTTGCCTGGCATTATCCTTGTGAGCTCCTGACTCTGGCAGGGGCTTTAGTCCAACTGACCTGAATGAGATGCAGTACAGACAGTGTTTCTCTTTACTGGTCATTGCCACATACATGATACGCTTCATTTGAAACTGCTTTTTTGGATGCCATACTGTCCTGCTATAAAGTTTGTTTTCATATTGATGCTACAGTGATGTTTTGTTTGTCAGTAGCTGGTCCATTTGGTTTTGAGCGTGTGATTAATTGGATGCATCATGCATGGGGTAGGCGCAAACGGCACTCCGATTTACTTTAATGCTAGCATAAGGTCAAATACACAGGCTCCATTGTAAATTCTTTTGTCCTTGCTAATCTTGTTTAGTTGATTAGTCAAGTGAGCTAATCTTGTTTAGTTGATTAGTCAAGTGAGCTAATCTTGTTTAGCATGAGTTTTCAACTCATGTACATTTGTTGGATTGGATATAACAAAAAAAGTTTTGAAATAAAACAAATATTAAACCATGTAACAAAGTCTCTTGCCACGCAGTGCACAGGCAAGTCGTCTTGATCCAAACAAGTCCCGATTCGATTCGAAACTACATGGATTATACGAGTCCGGTCCGGTTACGCACCCGGTTACGCACTAGGCAAAGGAGATCCGACACGGATATACTATCAGGTTGCATATAAAGGCGGATCGAGTGCGATTGACCCGGAGGCCAGAGATCGATCTGTTGCCAACTTGGATGGAGGGAGGAGATGTAGCTGCCGTTGGCGGCTCCGGCGAATACTCTTGGGTGCCGGTGCGCGTGGCGAGGCTGACCATCTTGTTGCGCCACCTGAGCGCCATGCACCAGTCGCGCTGGCTGCACCGCCTCGGGACGGAGCGCGACTGGGTGGAGAGGGCCTCGGCGGCGGACGATGCCGATGCCGACGCCGACGCCGACGCCGAGCGGGAGCGGCAGCTAAAGCTGGCGCGCGACCTCTGCCACGTCGTGTCCTCATCCTGGCACGGCATCTGGTGCGTGCTGCACCAGGTGGCGGAGAGCATGGCGGAGGCCGTGGGCACGCAACGGCCGCGCCCGAGAGCGCCGCCTGGTGGCAGTACTGGTACGCCCACGACGACGTGCTCCCCGGCTGCAGCCACGGCTTCGTGCACCTCACGCGGGGCCAGGTGGCGCGCGCCCGAGGCTCGTCGCCGACGCGATCGAGCGGACAAACCGCGTCAGGGAGCAGGAGCATGAGATCAGGCAGCTGCTGCTGCTGCCGCCGGGACCTGCTGCTGCTGCTGCGTACTCGACCCCGGCGCTGCTGGCGCGCATGCGCCGCGCCGAGCAACTCGCCGACGCCGTCCTCCTCCCGATGCAGGAGCTCAAGGGGGCTTGTTGATCACCTGATCGAGGTCAACAACCACAACCTCCGCGGCAGAGGAGGGAGGGAGAGACGGCGACGGAGGTCGGCGCCACCGTCGCGGCAGACACCTGCAACGGAACCCATGCTCAGGCGCAGCGCAAGCATTTAGCTGCTGCTGCTGCTGCTGCTTTATCTCCATCAGCTCATCAGCATATCTAGCTATATTTTATTTAGAGAAAGACTATTTGACTGGCGGTTGTTTCTTCATTTGATTTTACAATCTTCTCTTTCTGGCCGAACGATGTTCATCGTGCGTCTGATATGTGTTGGACTGGTTTTGTCTATCTGACGATGGGTCCCAGGTGTCTGACTTTGTCTTTTTCAGTTTTTGGTTCTCGCGCTCGTCCGTACCGGCTACCTGCTTTTCCATTTCATTTCGTCCGCTTCCTCCTCCCCCTTCCATTTTTTCTGTCGACGGCGGCCGTTGCGGTGGCGATTCCGCTAGGGTTCGTCGAGGTACGCTCCTCCCGTAGTAATTTCCATCAATCTAGCCATTTCCCATGGTTTTTTGTTATGGAGAAGCATTTGACCGTGGTAGGTTTGCGTGATTTTTTCCTGTTTTCGCTAAATTTTTCTCTGCTCCGTGAGCTGTTGCGTCGTATTTTTGTGCTCCTGGATGGTTTGGTTGATTGCGCATCTGGAATCCTCGACTCATGTTGATTTCTTCGTGCTCCTTTTGGGTTGCGGGCATGCATGCCTTCGTTTGATTGGGGTTCTCCTGAACGGTTGGCTGGGGATTTGGTTGATTTCTGCTTTTGTGGTCTCTTCTATTTTTGGTTCATGGTGCATCTGGATTCATCGATTCATGGCTGCCTTTTGTTATGCGCATCTGCCCTGCCGCGACTATTTTTGGGTTGCGGGCATGGTTGTGTTCGTCTGATTTGGGGTTCCCCTGAACGGTTGGCTGGGGATTTGGTTGATTCAGCTCTTGTGGACTCTTCCATTTTTGGTTCATGGCGCATCTAGTTTCATTGATTGATGTCTGATTTTGTCATGCTCATCCGCCTTGCCGGTGTTCATATGGTTTGTCTGTGATTTGGGGTGGGGTTGCGGATCTACTGGTGCTTCAGTTTTGTATACGTACTGTGCCTAATATGTTAGGCCATTGTTTTGGTTTGGTAGCTAGAAGGTGTATTCATCAGTTAACTGGTGTCGTGGTTGGAGTTAATTAGTAGTGGCCCAACACAAGGGGGATAGGAATCACAATACACTGTTGATTTTGCTTTCTGAATTTCTCAGTGTCCTATGTTGTGTGTCTGAATGTCCCAAGGGCATTCAATTTGTTATTTAACCTTAGGGGGATTCAGACTTATTTGCTTTGTTATGTCAACTTAATGTGTTCGAAACTTTGCATGCAACTAAATTAATTGTGAATTCGTTTGGATGCGGGTAAATTAATTCAAATTTTTTTTGCATGAAGTTTTTGTGATGGATGTGATTTATTCCTTTTTGTTCAGATCTGTCTTCTCTGTTTCAAGTACTCTGTCAGTATGGGTTGTGTTTTTCTTCCCGTCAGAAACTAATCATTTGCTGCATTGCATGCCTTCTAAATTTAGTATTCATCTTGATGCCCTGTGTAGGTCAGTACTAGTATGTGTTCATCAGTTACCTAGTGTCGTGGTTGGAGTTAATTAGTAGTGGCCCAACACAAGGTGGATAGGGAATTGCAATACCCTGTTGCTTTTTTGCTTTTTCTGAATTCTCGGTGTCATGTGTTGTTTGTCTGAATGTCCTAAGGGGATTCAATTTGTTAGTTAACTTAAGGGGATTCAATTTGTTAGTTAACTTAAGGGAATTGCAATCTGAACATAATAATTAGGCTATGGTTATTTTGAGTTTGCATACTTTTGAGTTTGAATTTATGATAATAGCCTATTATTAGTTATTATTGTATTAGTCATCTTTTTTAAAAGAAAATATGTACTGGTCCCCTTAGTTTAGGTCTGTAATGCTTCTAGTTCTGATAGATGGGTTATTTATATACTAGGACTAGGATGATTCGTTTTTTTTGGGGCAAGTATGTGAGTGGTTTTCATAAAATTATACTTGTTCTTATTTTTAGGCTGATTGTCTAATTTTTTTTTTTAATACATTTTGTTTCTATACATAGTATGGGTCGTAAAAGAGCAGCTCGTGGTCATGATTCGTCAAGTTCACGGTGAATCGGATGAAGATGGTTTTCGAGCAATGGAGTCCAATCGATTTACCCTATGATGTATATGATTTTATTTCATTCTAAATATGCTTCCCTGAAAGCTCCTATTTGTGTCTTCTTATTTGATCTTTTATTACATTTTTTTTGCAGGAAATTCATCTAGTGATAACTCTAGTGGTGATCTACAATTATATGAGAAATGTCCTGAATGATGTATGTATCCTCCTTTTTATGCTCTTGTATTCTATTTTGTACTCCTTTCATTTTTTCCCCTTTCAGTTTCACAGGATCAAACATATGAAGACAAGGTTGGAGATGGCTATGAAGCATAAGGTTTTTGCCCTTTTGAATTCCCTTTTTTTTTGGGTTTTATTTGATTCTGTTGTGCAAGAGCTTTTTAATGTTATTCTCTTGCATTGCTTTGCTTATTTCAGCACAAAAAAAGAAGAAAATTGAGAAGAAGAATAAAGATGGATCTCGATAGTTTCTCTGCTTATGAGTTGACAGATGTGATATCTGCTTTGACACCATCGAAGAAGGCTGTTATTGAGAAATATGGATTTGGTTCTCTGCTGGACCTGAAGAAGTTTGTTGTCCCTGGAAATTTTGCTGAATGGGTTGCTCGTTTAGTAGATGTGAAATCTGGTGACATTATCCGTGATGGAAAGGTTATCTCTCTTGATGAGGATTACGTGGAATTGGTTCTCAACATCCCAGCCGGTAAAATACCCTTCCCATCCGATTCAAGTGTTGGCAGAGGGCTTGTGCTATCGAAGTTTGGATTGGACTCTATTCCTGCCATTTCATTTTTCGCTGATAAGCCGATCGAAGAATCGAAGATTTACCATCCGAAGATATGCTCATTTGCTTTTTTGGTAGTAGCTTTGAGCGGTTTCCTATGTCCAAATAGCACTTCTTTCCAAGCTCAAACTATTTTGGTGTCTTTCAAGATATTGCTAACATCAAGGACTTCAATTGGTGTGGTTTTGTGTTGGCTTGGTTGCTTGATCATATTAGAGCTTTCAATACGGTCAAATCTCATAAGATGAAACATTGTCAAGGTCTTGGTGGTTGCTTGTACTACCTTGTGGTTAGTTTTTCTACACGCATCTCTCAGTGCTTTTCTATATTTTTTTCCTTTTAATCGCCCCTTTCTGTTTTTTTGTAATTATAATAGTATATGGCATCGAATTTGTATATTACCTGTCTCCTTTTTGATTGAATTATATGTTTTTCCCCGACAAAGTTGTCTATTTAGATCACATTGACTTTCGGCGGCGCCTAAGTTTCGGATTCTGTTCCTCGAATTTCGGTGTGGCAAGGTGATATGATCCAGGTGTTATGCCGATCTTGATTGTAAGTCCCCCCGGTGTATATGGATACAGACCATTGCTTGATTATGAGAAAACTTGTTACTACAAGGTTAGTTTGTCTTACTAATCCCCCTCGCACTCTCTCATTTTGTATAATCTTTATATATATATTTTTATATGTTTTGTTGTATTTAATCTGGATTTTCTTTATTCATGTATGGTTTTTCCTTTTTTTTTATTGGCGATGCAGTGCGCGTTAGAGCGGTTTCTTCGTTGATGAGCTTGATGTTCAATTCTTTGATAACTTGGAAAGGGTTCTTGGTCGTAAGCTTTCAATGAGTTTGAAGATTGATATTGCTAAGTTGATTGATGATCACCGCTTTAAATGTGGCATGTCTCTCGAATATGGATGTTACCTCGGCGGCTAATGTTTCAAGGGAGTTTCAAGCTATGATTGGTAAGATGATGCGTCACATCCTGTCCAAAGTGATATCCGTTCTAAGCGGTTGGTTTTGGCTATTTTGGATGCCCCGTCTCGTAATAATGTCAATGAAACCGTTGATGTTTGGTACATTACGCTTCTAAGCGTGCTAGTGAGCGATATCATTCGATCTTGTTGCTTCTAAGGTAAAATTCTGATTTGTTCATTTTACGAAATAAGTTATTTATTTATTTTTTGCCTTTTTTGCCCAGTTCTTGTTTTAAATATATTGTGACAATTTAAAAAATTTCGGCTCCATGGTAATACATGTGTTGCATCATCTTCTAAGGGTGCAAAGAATATGATGAAGGTGGATGTGCCTCATATGACAAAAAGTGAGTGCATGTAGAAAAGTATTTTATATTTTTTATATGAATTATTGATCTATTTTATTAATGTCTAGCTGTATTTTTTTTTTTTTGGTAGCCTACACTGCTGGTGAATCGGTTAAGTGCACTCATGGTGCTCAACTGCGGAAAGCTACTCGATCCGGGGAAAGCTATTGTTGCTTTGGTGTTAGGAATCCATTATCGGATATTAGCAATTCTCGCTTCGGCATCATGTTTCTTCATCCGATCGTAACATTATTGATCTTGAAAAAGGAGTCCATTGATGTTGATATTGAGAAGTTTGGCACTCCCGATTTTGCTCCACCTTTCTCATTTCAAAGCATCATTCAAGGTTTAGTCATTCTAATAAGTTCCAAAATGCTTTCGGACAAGGTCTCATTGCAAGAAGATGAGGTTAGTAATTTCTCTTTCATTCCAAATTTGATGCCATCTTTTTTACGTGTGCGCTCAAAATTAGTTTTTGACCTGTTTTTTTAAAATATTTGTAGGATGAAATCTTAATGGGTAGTCAACCATTTGTTGATGATCCATCTCTTGGAATTACTCCAAATTCATCTAAGATGGGTTCTTTTGTTCTTTGAAGTAGTGGTTCGGGGAAGAAGGCGAAATTTTCAGCTGCTAAAGATAATGTTAGTTTGGTGTATACGTTAATTCTAATCATGTCGACTCAATTATTTATTTTGCCATATGTTTGTTTTTAATGTCTTTTTTATCCGAACTATTTTTGCAATCTGTTCTATTGTTTTTGATAGGATAAATCTCCAGGTCATTTTCCTTGGGTCTAGGACTTTTCTTCAAACTATTAAAAGTCAAACTAAGAAAGCGGATGCTTTGTATAATTATGATTTGGAACAGTTGAGGATTGATTACGGAATTGATTGTGCATCTCTTGGTAAGACTCATGGGTTTCCTTGCGATTCATCTATTGATCCCGAAAGTCGAAAAAGCTGCTTACGATTTTAAATTGAGAGATTGGTCATCGGTGGTAAAGTGCACGTGCATGGTCCTAGAAGACCTGGCCCCGCCCTTCTCGTGTTCTTATGAATGATTTTGTTGTCAATGAAAATAAGTTCAAACCATCGAGTTCTCAAAAAGAAAACTATGAAGCCATTTGTGCATTGGCCAGTCACAATCAAGCCGGTAATTTTGTCATTATGCCTCCCCTTTTTTGTTTATGTACCATTTTGTATATGAACATTAATTAAAGGTTGTTCTAAATTATTTTTATTGGATTCTAGTCTGGATGCATTACACTATGGTGGAGGTCTCACACCGCAATTTCGGGCATTTGGTGAATCTATGAAGAAAGGTGGTAAAGTGAGCAATTTTGTTATTGCTTTGCTTTACGCTATCATCTTTATTGTCGGCCGCAAGGTCATTCAGGTTCGTCGAAAACGACACTATTTCTTTCCAAATATCTCGATAAGTTTACATACATTGTCTTTTTAGATTTGTTTTTTTCGAACTTATCTATATTATGTTTTATTCAATTTGATGGTACATTTTGAAATTAGGAAAAACTATTGATAGATCACCACGAAGTTGATGGGTCACTAATGAATAAAGCTTTTGAGCGTCGTTGTTCGGTCGAGGCCTCTTTTCAAGCATGACTTGGTATGTGTTTTGTTCCCTATGCTTCACAAAATAAAAATTTTGGGTTTAGTTAATGCATTGATATAGGTTTGCTTTTAATATCTTGGCAAATGTACTTTCCTACTCTTTGCAAAGACCATTGGTTTGTATTTATTGTTGATATCAAGGACAAGAAATTTGTGTTTCTTGATTCTCTATATTATGAAGACAAAGTGAATATCACCAAGAAGTCATAGCTAAGATGGTGAGTTTATATTTACTTATTTATATATTTTTCTCTGCCTTACATTCATTCTATTCAATGCTAACTTAATTTTTTTTGTTATTTCCTCATTCCTGAATTTAACTTTTGGTGGTACCAGTTTGTCAAGCATGATATGAAGTTTGAAGAATATGAACCGATGTATGCGGATGTGCCTAAGCATTCTTCATGTGATGAGTATGTTCTTTGTCAAACTACTCTTTATCGATCTGTCGGTTTTCGGTTGGTGTGGTATCGGTCGGTAGTTAGTTTAGTCTTAGTTTCATCTTTTCAAAACTAAGAGTGTTCATCACCTGTCGCCACTACTGCTTTTTCTCGATATCTGAATGATGTACCCCGGCCTCCATTACTGTTCCTTTAATTAATGGTTGTGTTGTTTCATTCATCGTTTCAGTAAAGTTCAGTCATATTTTTAGGTCATAGTCCTAGCTACATCTCGCATCTCGGTCGGGCATGCGGCAAAGATCTGGTGGTTCAAGTATAGGATAGGATACTATGCATGCATTTGCTCTTTACTCCGGTCTCGCATCACATGCGTTGTGATAGTTGGATGGTCAAAGTCACCTATATCATATGTTCTTTGTCTTTTTCTCTCTCTTTTTTGCTTATGTTTCTTCGTCTCTAATTATTTCGGTATAATTGTTTCGGTATATCCTAATTTTTTCCTTAATGCTTTCTATGTAGTTTTGACTCGGGAATATATGCTATGATGTTTACTTGAGCATTGGACATCACCGAGGTCCTCTTTGTGTGCTATGTTCTCTAGAGATGATATTCCAAACATCGGGATCAAGCTCGCAAATGAGATGTTTTTCAATCCTAGGAATAAAGGGAACAAGAATCTTGTTATTAGCTATGGCAAAAATGAGGTATTCGATTAGGAATCTCTGAGGTTTTTCTTTTTTGATCATTTAATAATCTTTGTTAAATTTATTTTGGATTATTTTTTTTTTCGGGGGTGATCAATTCGAGTAGATGGTGATCAATTCAAGTAGATCTTTGGTCTTTCGCAATTGTCTCGCTATGATATTGTTCGGTGTTTGTAGATCTCCCGTAGGATGTACCTTTCTAAACAGAGTCGAGAGAGGAACCAATATGTTTTTCGATCTTTTTTGATGTTGCTTATGTGATAAAATTGTTGAGTACCATACATGCATTACAGTTTTTACAACTCGTGGATGTCTTTGGGACAGGATCCATTCTGAGACTCTTGTAATACATATAATAAGTATGTTATAGTGGTACCTTGCTAAGCAATTTTTTTGTGGCCATCTTCTATTCTCTGTTATTTTAGTCTTCTAGGTCCTTCTTTCATTTCTTCTAGGCGGTACCTTCTACATTGTCGCTTTTTCTTTGCTGATTTCCTCATTCTCTTCGTCTTTGTTTTTACTTTGGAGAAACCGTCATGTACAAAAACGAACAACAGTTTAGTATAGTAGATGAAGTGCATGTAATAAATGAATCAAAGTTTTAGCTAGTGTGATACATCATGACTTTTTTTATATGTTTCTTACCTGAATTTTCATTTCCTATTGCTTTCTTCTTCTTTTTGCTCTCCCCGATCCTCCTTGCTTTCTCCCTCTCTTGTTCTATGACCGCTTTCATCCTTTTGGTTTTTCTGCCTCCCTTTATGTTGAGTGAACTGGATCATGGATTTCCTGATGTGTAGCAGATCATTGCATGATGCACCTCTGGTTCTGCTTTGTACTTCTTGCATTTGGTTCTATTTGGTTATCCGGTCCGGGGAGTGGTGGAGGTGCCAAAGCCGTGTGTCAGTGCTTGTCGATTCTCTCCATTTCCTCAACCGTAAGTCTGTAGTCGCTTCATTTTGAGCTCCTTTTGAATTTATTTTTGCCGACATGTTTGCTAGCATATTGAATCGAGCAATGAGCTAGTTGCCACCGTGGGGTCTTCTCGCCTCGTGTGTTAAATATCTTATCCTTCTTCCTCCATCTATCTATAATGTATTTATCTGGTATCAATTCAATCTCTTTTTCTATGATGATCTTCAGGATGTGAGAGCAAAATATTCCATCTTTGCTGAATTTTGCACAGATGCAACTGAATTCTTCCTTCCCTTTTTTGAGGTCAGTGAGGACTATGTATTTTCTTATTTTGTGCACCTTGTATACCTGATTGCTTCGTTGCCAAACGTGAAATTTCTTGTCTTCTTCCAACTCTTTGAATGTTAGAGTCGATGTAGCTTGTACTTGGATCTGAAATTTACTGTATATGTTCCTGTTGTACAGCTCATGCGCTTGCTTCTCAAATGTGTAGCCAAAGAGTAGCTCCTTTGGTCTCTTCTCCTTGCTGTATAGGTCCTCTAATGTTTCTGCTCTTTCTATGGTGTCCATTATGCGTTGATATTCTGTGACAAAGCTCATTATGCTATAGGTTGGTCCAACATTGTCCTTGAATCTTGAATTGGTAGACTCACTTCTTGATGTGGTTTGTATGAAAGGGAAGAAATCGTTTTGTAGTAGACCGGTATGAATCTTTTTCTTGTTTCCCACATCCGTGTGAAGTATTTGTTTTTTCAAGTTTCTTGCCTCCTCGATCATGCTATTCCAATCCTCCTCGAATTCCTCTTCGTGATAGAGTTGTTGACAATGTCCTCAAAGTCTTCATAGAGGCCTTTATTTTTTTTCCGCTGCAAAAACCTTCAAATTCTTATTGTAACATTTGTTCTTGATGTGAAAAAGGCAATTCCGTATAATTGTTGTTGGCATTACTTCGCTATTGCTCCTTTCATCGCTTTATCTTGATCTCGTAATGATTGTTTGTGGTATTTTCCCTCCCATTGATTCTAGGAATGTTTCAAAAACCCACTTGAATGTTTCCTTTTCCTCATTATGCAGGAAGGCGCATGCAAACAAACATGTTTGTGCATGACCGGTGACCCCTATGAAAGGTGCAAACGGCACCAGTACTTGTTAAAATCATGTATGTTGTGTCAAAACCGACACAATCACCATAATCGACATAATACTTAAGTGACGCCGCATCTCTCCGTAATATATTGGTAACTCTCTTTTCATCATCTAATTGAAATCTGTAGAAGAATGTTGGATCTTTGGCTTTTCTCGTCTCTCAAGTGCTCCAAAGATTTTGGTCATATCGCCCTTTGATCTCTCTCGTTCAATTTTGTTCTCAGAAGTTGCCGATATCTTTTTCTTTACTTGGTAAGGCTTTTGTAGGTCCACCTCTGAGATGTGACAGGATTGCTATCATTTTTCTTGTAGGTATGTTGCTCTTGTTTAGGGTCCTTATCATTGACTTTTCAAGTTCAGTCAAATACTTGTGTCCACTAAACATGTTGTTAGCCTGTCCCGGGCTTAGATCATGGTTGTGATCTAAATCTAGCCTGATTATTCTCCATATTCCTTCCTTTTCACTTGCTACCATGGTACATTGGCACTCTGTTTTGTTTATAACTCTTGTCTTCCTCTTGTTCTTTTTCTTTTTCCCAATTTGTGTATCCACCGAGACTCTTTTCTCGAGCTGTAGTCAATTCAGGTTTTGTTGCCCCATATTTGTTACACTTCATTGTAACTCTGATCATCTCCTTTTTCCTTGTCTGCCCACTTGACTGGGCAACACCCACAACTGCTGCCTTGAAACCAAAGAATTGATGCATACACATTGAAGAAGTGTTCCGCTTCATCTTTTGATTTGAACTCCCCGTCCCATCTGTGGGGGTGAACACGCTTGTTAAATCTGCATTGTTGCCTTCGGATGTTTGCTTTTTGTTCACTTCTAATGAAGTCTTCTATCTCTTCCTCTGTCAAATCCCTGTTTGGATCATCCTCTGCATTGACTGCACCATTTGATTGGACTTGTTCTGCATCTCCCCGACCGCGCCTTTGTCGTTGTCTCCTCGGATGTTATATTTGATTGGTCTTCTTTGTCGGCTGTTGTAGGATTTTGGATTTCTTCAAGTTGCATGTTTGTGAAGATGCTCTCCCCCATTGATGGTCTTCATGGTCTGTTAAGTAATCATCCTGTCATTTTTGTTATTAGGAAACGATTAGTTCCAATTTGGATGATATATCATAGTTAAATGTAGTTATGATTTTTAATTAGAATTAGCATCTCGATGCATTTTTTTTTGGTACCTCATGATGTCCATATGAGTAACTTCCATCATTTATACTTTCAGGTTCCCTGTTGACAGTTTGTATATCCTGCAATTTTTTAAAATCCAATAATCAGGCAAGCATTAGTATTACTTAGTATAGTTTGTACATTGTATTTTATATACATTTATAAATATAATATGCATATATCTTGAAGAGTGTTTACCTGTGTTGTCTCTCTTTTCAGTAGCTTTGTTGCAGTCAACATTCTCTTGGATATGCTCTAGCTCTGAATGGGGCATTGTAGCCATCTACAGTTTTGTGCAAATTAGTGTATTTGATAACAGGTAATTAAAACCGAAATTTTTTCTTGTAATGTCCTTTTTTTTTTACCTCAGCATGTGGAAATTGGTAATTGCTCTCATTCATGCCTTGATGATGGATGTTGATTGTCTCGAGCAGTTCCTGCAAAATTTTTCGTTGAATCAAATAACTGTGTGATTTGACCATTGCTCTCCCTTTTGCAGTAATTTTAATGTGATAATTGAAAAGGCAGTAATAGACTTTAGATGTGTTATTTTCTCTTTTTCTTACCTGCGAGTTTTCTGCGCCCATTACCATTGCTGTATATTTTCCATTCATTTCCTGAGATAACTGCATTTTTTTCTCAAATTATAATGATTCAAATTTTTTGAATGGATTTACTGTACAATATGCAATTAGCAGTTGTAAAATGGCTTACTGGTAGTACTTCTTCTTGAGAGTTTCTTATTTGCTCCATGAGTAGTCCTGTAAGAGTCCCCTGAGTGAATTCAAAGAATTTTATTATTTTCCTTTTAGTTTACTTGCATCCAATAGTATATGGTAAATTTATTCGACTTTACCTTGCTGCTGTAATCAAATTGATTCATGTATGCTGTGTCTCTCCAGATTGATTGGACTTGATTCTCTGAGCTTGATCCATGTTGAGGAAGAGCAAGCGCTGCTTCTTTGGTCCATGTTGTTGTAGAGCTTTGTACCTGCAGAAGATTTGTCATATTTTGAAATGGTTTGTCTCAAAAATGGGTTAATATCTCTGCTTGAGTTTTTTTTTTTTTAGATTTATACCTGATTGTTATACATGACATTCCATAGATCTCCCCACTCATTGAGTGTTGGTGTTTGATTATTGACTAGGAATGGATTTGTTGCAAAATAACCAGATGTTGCAGACATGTCACTCCTTTGATTTTGTATATTTGATGGATTTGCACACATCTGATCTTTTCCCGATCCAAAATCTCCCTGTAAAAATTTAGACAAATGTGTTTTAAGTCAGATGAAATTGAGCATGAGTGTAGTTGTCTCCTAATCTGCATGAATTTGATGTAATCTAGTCTTTTTTTTTTTTTTTACACAGGCCATCTATTAATTTGCTAGTCTAATTATGGAATCTAGGATTTGTGGTACATGTAGAATTGGCCTTTGGTTTTACTTTACCTGAGAGTTTGAAGCGTGGCCATGCAGATGCATCCCCATAGTGGATCTGGTGGCTCGATTCTTTGTCTGTCGTCCTCTTGTATGTTGCTCGTTCTGTTGTATCTTCCCTGACCTGTGTTCCTGGTTGTATGCCTTGCAGGCGCAGATCTTGTTGGGGATCAGGTGGTACCATCTTCCCTGCTCTCTCTTTTTTTCTATTTTTGGGTTGGAATCTGTGGATCGCCTCTGTTTTCGAGGTCTCTTCCGTTGTGTGGTCGGGAGAAAATCAAGGTGTTGTGTGCTCAGATTTGTTTGTGTCGATCCTCTTTTTCTTGGTGTGCAAGTTTGGTATATGTTACTTAAGGCAGCAGCACTCAATGGGCCTATCGTGTGATGTCTTGTCTCTTTTCTTTGGCCTATTTTTGGGTATAGCCCAGCACGTTTGTGTTGATCCTCTTATTGGGCCTCTTTTTTATCATTTGTGCTTATGGGCTCTGCTTTGTCAATTCGATTTGTCTTTATGCATTTTTTTATTTGATTTTGCATTTGATTTTTATTTTAATTTAAATTTCATTTGGAATTCTAAATTTATAATTTTGAATTTGATTTTGGCATAGGTTGTTGATTTGATTTTTGATTTTGGATTTGAATTCAAATTTTTTTTTTGATTTGAGTTTGTATTTGATTTTGGCATGGTTTTTTGGATTTGTATTTGAATTAGGATTCAAATTTGATTTTGTATTTGAGATTGAATTTGTTTTTGGCATAGCTTGTCGATTTGAATTTGAATTTGAATTTGAATTTGAATTAGGATTTGAATTTGGATTTGAATTTGAATTTGAATTTGTTTTTGGCATAGCTTGTCTTTTTTATTTGTATTTGAAGATTTGAATTTGGATTTGAATTTGAATTTGAATTTGTTTTTGGCATAGCTTCTCTTTTTATTTTCGAATTTCAAAGGCCAGCATAGTCAGAATATAAGAGTGTTTTTGTCTGAATTGCTGGTCATATCATTTTGGTGGAACAAATCTGACGTTGCATACTGTCACTTCATTATTTATGCAGTGCTTTGTGTTGTAAAATTCTATGTATTTTTTCATCCATTTGATTTTGATCTGATGGTTTAGGTTGGGGATTGTTTTTTAGGCACAAAACAATCGGCTGCTTTTTATGTTTGCTCACCATTGTTTTAATGGTCAAAAACAGCCGGTTGTTTTTACCGTTCAAACAACCAGCTGTACAGTAGACAGCCCCAATAAATTATTATCATCGCTCCATGCTGTATAAACTAGAGGACCGGTCGACTCCCCGTGGAATTTGGAATTTGGCTGCTGCATTTACTGGATACTTTTAGAAGAAAAACACGAGTCAGATCAGACCAACGCTAAACCACAACTTTACATTCGAGTTTTCAACCATGATACATCGATGGATTTATTTCAAACAAGCTGGAGCTAGTCTCGGCACTAGTTTGATTGTACAGGGCAACCAACAACAAATATGCAAATACCGAAAGCCAATAAAAACAGTTTGGGCCACCGTGCATATATTGTTTTCTACAACAAATTTTACAAATGGGATCATCTGAACTGATTTATATGGACGATTGTGTATTTTTAATGTATATATATGTGGGATTGAAGACAGTTTGAGCCACCGTGTTGTTTATTTAGGATGAATTTTACAAACGAGATATTTTTCCTTAACCTCTTGGTTTTTGTTGAAAATAATCAGCATCTCTTACATACTATTTCAGCATTTTGATGATGCAATTACTCCTATGTCTAAACTCTCAAGCAACGTAAGTATTCACTTTTTCACACAAATGATTTAAGTTTTTGAATGTTTTGAATTAATTCATCGACGGTGTCAAAAAAAAATATTAATAATGTTTGTGTCGTGGTCGTGTACCACGGTCCGCGATGTCGACCGCTAATGTGTGCAACGATGACCTAGCTCAAGAGACAATGACACGGGGTTTATACTGTTCGGGGCTAATCGGGCGCACCTAGTCCAGTGTGTGTGGCACTATCCGAGCTCAAGTGCTCGTGAATCGGGGTGAATACAAGCGGCGAGAGAGGGAGACGAGCTCCCAAGTCTCTGCGAGGTGTGTGTGTGATCGAATGAGTCGAGTGTTGATTGCGGGTGTGCTAGAGAGTTTGCCCTTCTCCAATGGCCGAGCCCTCCCTTTTATAGTCGCAAGGGGATGTACAGATGGCCATTGAGAGGGGGACTTGAGGGGAGAAGAGAGATAAAGTGAAGGGGTGAAGAGGAAAAAAAGGCCTCTGGTTTGCCGTGCACGCCAGGCGTGTGCTCGTCGTCGCCGCCCTACTTGGTAGTCTGCCCGCCGGTCATCGTAGAATCGCGTAGGGGTGGCTCCATATTCCGATATCCCGTATGTACGACCATCGAGCTCGGAGCTCGGCAGTTGGCAACGAGAGGGGACAATGAGCTCGTCACGCCCGCCGTTGTCGTCCACGCGCTCCGCCGTCCGTCAGGCACGCGCCGCTGTCCCCGGTCAGACCGCCCGGCCATAAATGCGTGTACTTCGCGATGCAGGAAAATGTGTGGACAGAAGAGCTCGGCCGCCATCGCCGAGGTCATCCTTGTCCTGTAGCGATTGTCCATAGCGCTTCGGCACAATATGGCGTGGTCGACAAAGCGTGCTGCGGCGCGTCGCGTCGGGGATCTCGTCCTTCGGCGATATCCCGCCCGTAGTAGCGCCCGACCGCAGCAGGCGTGGCCTCGCCGCCGTAGCGTTGTGTCCCGAGCCCGTCGTTGGTCGGGAACCCGTGGCCGCCCGAGCTCGTCGAGACGGAAAGGAGCTGGTTGGATCGAGCTCGAGCTCGAAGCTACCCTACGTGCTCGTTCGAGGCGGAGAAGCGGGCGTCGGGCCGAGCTCGGCTCGTGCCTCGAGCTCGTCCTGGAGGAGCTCGTTCGAGACGGAGGAATACCCTTGCCGAGCTCGTGCTTGATTGGGGTGAGGGATGTCGGCCTCGTTCGTTCATCCGTTGATGAACTTGGCTTATCCCGTGATGTGCATTTTGTGGCGGATCTGGCTTAACTAATCACGGCCGAATATTTGTGTCCCACACTAATGTTGTAAATCCCAATAAGAAGATGTGCACTTTTTTTGTTGTAGATAATTTTTAAAATTCTTTTCATGATAAAAATCCAATAATGTCTAGAGAAAAAATTGATACCTATAAATATTTACTCCCTCCATCTAAAAAAAAAACATGCAACTATGGGAATTGTGCTGGTTGATTTGACTAAAGTTTGACTAAGTTTATAGTAATTAGTATTAAGACTTGTGTCCAAACAAAGTTTATTATGAAAATATATTCCGTCATTAATCTATTGATACTAATTTTATAAGTGTTAATAAACTTTATATAGATCGAATCAAAGTTGGAATGAGTTGACTTCTCGGGATGCGAGAATTTTATATTTTTGGGACTGAGCGAGTATTAGCAAGTAAATCTAAGATTCTAAATATATGATTTTTGTAGACATTTAAAAACTAAGGTAATTAATTAAATCCATTTAAATCCCTCAACTCTTGTCTTTGTCAAACTTTAGAACCTCGTCTATCAAAACCGTTTACTTTTGAATCTCGAGACAGTTTTGAGTGGTTGTCATATGGTTCAAGGATCAAAATTAAACAGTTCTAATAGTGAAGTGTCAAAGTTACACAATTTTGTAGTTAGAGGTTAAAATTAGACAAAGTCAAGAATTTGAGAGGCTAAAAACTGACTTAATCCAATTTAAAATAAAAGGTTTAGGGCAAAGGATCGATAAATAATTTCAAGATCAATTATTTGTGTATACATCAAACAAGGATCTAGGTGGGTTTTAGAGTTTAGTTGTAATTCAAAAAAGGATATCGGTGAACTGGATACAAATTTGTTTTTTTTGTTTAAATGTGTTAAGATTTATATAGATTCCTATGAGTTTATGGGACTTTTGGGAGATCTGCTGTTATTATTATTATTATATAATGAAAATGGTTAAAATGGATTTTTGGTACCAACTTTTTGGCCGTATGGTGTCCATGAAGCTGAGAGGTGGGCCCAATGCGCCTGTTGTGTTTCAAAAAAAAAGTTGACATTTTATGCTTTTATAAATTTTATGTTTGACCCCTTCGCCTTATAAAAAAATTGTATAAATTATCAAATAAATAAATTTATTAATTAGTATTGAAATGTCTATAAGTTATAAGAAAATTAATGATATTTATGAAGAAAATTTAAATAAAATAGATGGTCAAACAAAAATGTCTAAAAATTAAAACCTAAATACTAGTTTCTAAGTGTGCGCTGTTAAGCGCCGGCGCTGCGCATGCTTCCCTGCCGTCCGATGGGCGAGTGCGGTTGTTGGCCCGCGGCTTTGCCGTCGATCTTGCCCAGAGAGAAGGGAAACCGATTGCATGTGGGGCCCATTCAAAATTTCGAGTCGCGCCCCTCTCTCCTCTCTCATCTTCCGCTCGTCTTTCCTCTCTCCTCCCTCGCATCGGCGACGCCGTCCATCCGCCGCCGCACCGGGCGCCTCCGTCACCGCGGCCGCCCGCCCCCCCCGCTTTCCTCGCCGACGTTGCGCCCCCTCCGGGCTGCGCGGCCTCTCCCGCTCCCACTTGCTGCGGGGCGCCTCGACGGACGTGGAGCCCTCCGCTGGCCCATCGCGCGGTCGCCGGCGTCCGCGCAGCTCTCATCCTCTCCCCCCGACCGCCGACGTCTTCCCGGAGACCGCTTGTCCCTCTGCCGGCTACATCTACGGGCTCTCCACGGCGACTCGCGCGCGTTCGTGGACGACGTCGTGGCGGGAGGTGCTCCATCGAAGGTACCACTTACCTGAGCAAATCTCTACCGAGTGGTGGATCGATGCCAATCGATCTAACCATCCGGATTTGGGTACGAATCGACGCCAGCGTGTAGGGTCACCGACGGGAGGTCGTCGCCGACGGGGAGGTGTTGCCGCGCGACGGGTGGTTGCCGCCGACGGGTGGTTGCCTAGGCATCAACACTGCAGCGAGCAATTGTTGAGGTATTTGCATTCCGCTGCTACCCCTAGTTATTTGGGTGTACTTGTTTTTTATTTGTCTCGCACATCTAATCTGAATGAGCTCTACATCCATTGGTTTGCATCACTGCATGAGCTCTAGATTCTGAAATCTGAATGAATATACCCCAAATTGCTATGTTTACAGCGAGAGATGTGTTCTGTGTACATCCAAATGAGTGTTCAGTAGGTGAGGGCTGGCAACAAGTTAGGCACCTTATGTGAGTATTAGTGAAGCAGATGCAAATGTCCATTTGTATTGGCAGAGCTTCATTACTCTTCTTTTGTGTATTACTATTAGGACTCGATGGACTGAAGTCTTTAGCTGGCTTGTGGACTAATGTAGTTAGTACTGAGATCCAGTGCAATGATTTCTTAGATTGTTAATGTAGAAAATGATGTATGGATTGGATTTCATACATCAATTGTACAGAGATGGCCAATGCTTCCATTATTGTCAACAGAAAGTGAAAGTACGGGATCAGTTGATCTCCATTGCAGTTGAATATTCATGTGCAGTCACATCTCCAAAACTCCACTCCAGGTGACGCATATGACATGTTGCCTTGTGCATGTTATAAATTAATAGAATCGAATTAACTAACTGCACCACTTGGAGCTCGTGGAACTTGTATATTAATTAACTAGCACTGAATGGGCAAACTACATGTCTTTTGCATGTTCTGCTTTCTAAAAAATTAATTTGGCAAACTAAACTTCACGGTATGCAGGTGTGAAAGCTGAGCTGATATTATGGATTAATATCACTAACAATAATTAGGGTGCAAAATTATGTAGATAGCATGAAGGCATTACTTTATATAGGTCACCCCTCCACTCTCATATGTTGCACAAGGCGTGTGCACTATGTAACTCTCATATGTTGCACAAGGCGCGTGCACTATGTAGTTTCAGTGATTGATTTCAGAGTTGTGGTTCTAGAAATTAATTCATAAATTGTGACATGTTGGTATCTGCTATTACAGAGGGTTGGAATTTGCTACTAGTTGCAATAGTGATTTATTTCTTCCATATTTCAGGCCTAATTTGAGGAGAACTTGAGTATTGTTGATGTGTATTTGGATTATCTCCTATTACAATGGTCTTAGGCCTGATCATAGTTATGTTAACTACATGTGCACATTTGTGTGGTTCCCCTATCAGTTATTATTGGTGTATATTCAACCTCTCAAGCTTGTTTAAATGTCAACAGACATTGCATTTCTTCTTCTAGCGCCAAGTCATTTTTCATGTTTCTATTAGCATTTTTTTTTTTATTTGGCAAGGCAGTTTTGCTCCGTACCCATGGGAAGCTGCGCCACTGCCCAAACTCTGTCAATACAAATTCATAGGAACGACATTTGATTAATGAAGCTTACTCTCCTTTTTTTTCAACTCATAGGAACTGCAAGCAACCATTTGGACGAGGACCAGATTGGTGAAGCAATTTCTTCCTCATACCATCATCATAAAGAGGTGAGGCAGCTTCTCTTCATCAAGGTTAGGTTTCACTCCATGTACTTGTAATGTTGTACTTTTTCCACTGCATATTTTGTGGTGGCTGCACATCAGTAGGCGTTAGCATATTAGTAGGCATTGGATTGCTCTTTTTCTTGCTTGTACCATGTGTCCTTGATACCTAAACTTGATTGGATTAGTTCCGTGCAGCAATCATATTTCAGCCTAGCCATTCTAATCTGAATTTTAATCTCCACACCAACCAAAACCAAATCCAAGCAGCTACTAGTAGGTCTCGGCCGGTGCATGCACTTCTAAGCTGAACACTAGCAAACCGATCTTGCATTCATACGAAATCCGTGCAGCAACAGCCACAAAAAAGCTAAAGTGAAGACACCTTTGTTCCATTTGTTAAGATGGTTGCTGAATTTTTTCTTCTCTCCAAACTAATAACCAAGGATAAAATATTTAAGTTTGGTCACTCTTGGATTGTCTTTTTGGTTCTATTTCATAAGTGTGACACCTATTGTTCTCTATAAATGGTTCTCAAATTCTATGTACCGTATACATACTATCTCGTACTTTATTTTTGCTTGTTACCATAATATACCCAAGCACTCCACATCAAAAAGTGCTTTGTTTTTCATACATAAATGCCTAGCTTTTGATACTAAATTGCTAGTTTCCTATTCCCACATACCTTGCTTAGCTTTAGCTTATCCCACCAGTTTGCTTCATTCTTGGGGTGTGTCACCCACTTGTGTGTCAAGAACTTCCGTATATTGGGGTTTTCGGTCTCCTTGAAGTTGTATATCCGACGGCCATCCCAGTCTTTGCGCATGCATGATCATGTCAAACCCGCAATCATGGCTGCAATAGAACCAGCAAGTAGTAGTGTCCCGCTCTCTCTGATCCGTCGCTTCCCAACTTTTCAAGCACAGGGAACATTACTTGCGCCGTTTTTTGTTCACATCTTGTTAGTAACACAACAAACCCTGACTATTCTGACTTTTAGTAAAGGTTTCATATGTCAACTCACCATCGGACGGTGGTCGAGGTGGTTATCGCCAGCTCAATACGCTGAGTCACCTCAGTCCCTATGCAAATGGCCCGATTGGTTGCACTGTATGCCAAATTATACCTTTGTGCTGCTAATTATACGTGTATCCACATTTGATCCTGCTAATTCTTTGTATTTGCTTAATGAGCATGTCACTCTTTTCACTTGCACAAAAAGAGGGAACTCATTAATGCTTTGTGACTTTTGTGCTTTGTTTCACCAACCTCGTGGGTACTTTATTAGAAAAAGTATTCACAATGGAAGAACCATCAACCGCTTCTCATGGAGGACAAAGGCAATCTAGGTCTAGGCAAGCAAGACAAGCACATGAGGATCCCGATGATGATGAAGAAGAAGATGGCACCGATGATGAAGAAGGTGATAGTGAAGAAGAAGTCGGGCAAAGGAAGAAGAAGAAGATGACGACACTGTTGTCTATAATGCGGTGTGTGCGAATGCAAGGTCTACTCGGGGAAGGCAACCTAATGAGTACGTGATTTCCTTCCAAAGCATTTTCAATCTTTTGTCTCTGTGTTCCTGCATTTATTTAGTCCTCCCTAAGCATTTTATCTATTTTCCCCTAGCATTTATTCAATTAAACCTAAACATTTTATCCAGTTTGTGCTTTCTTCTCCATACTAGTTTTCATGAGTGGTTCTGGTGTATGTGATGTATGTATGTGATGTTGACAATACAATTAACTGAAAAGAAAAAAGTAGATCAAGCTAATGTAAAACGAGCTAGCTTAGCACATCATGTAGTTTTATTGTAGCCGACTATAATAGAGATTATTAGTAGCCTAGCTTAGCATAACGATTTAGCTCCACATACTATGAATGGTTGTTATCATGTCCAACTAGTTGTATCACTAGCCTACAGACCAGCCTGTGGCCCACCGATGGACTAGCGGCACCAGCTGTGTTAAGTCACCTAACAGGGGCGGTGCTTACTAGAAAAGAGAGAGGGACGGCGATGGGTGGAGCTGAGCCTAGCCCCACCTTATTTTTCTATCTCTTTCTGAGATGTCTATTGCAATAGCATTTGTTTAGTCATGCTAAGCAGTTTATCTATTTCTTCCTAGCATTTATTCAGTTCAAGCTAAGCAATTTATTGATTACAACCTACCAACTTTAGCAAATAGCAGCCTACTTCTCCTCCCGTTGTTTTTTCTTCTAGTTTAGCATTTATTTGGTTATTTGTGAGCGGTTACTTTATTTTTCCTCTGAGCATTTTTTCTGTTCAAGCTAAACATTTTTCTAATTAGAACCTACCAAGGTCATTTTTTTTTTTTGACATCATTTGTGTTTTGTGGTCAGTAGGACAATGATAGTCAATTCTGGGAGTTCTTTGTCTATCTATTGGACCACCTTGCTACTTTAGTTAAACTAGGAGGCCACCTACATAACACGAGTTGCAGAGATTGAATTCAAGTAATTGACTTAGAGAAATCAAAGGTCAAGCCTGTCAAGCAGCGTGTGCTTCCATTAAAAGTCACGGGTCGGACTTTCCCTTTTCTCTTTACCATTTCTTCTTTTAGTCAAGTATTTTTACACATGCCCATTAGCATTTTTGTAATCGTGTTCACGCATTTATTCATTTTTTGGTAGACATTTCTCCAATCGGGCCAGCTTCATAGGACTGAGGTGACTCGCGTATTCAGAGAGTTGCCGATAACCACCTCGACCACCGCCGATGGTGAGTTGACATATGAAACCTTTACTAAAAAGTCGAAATAGTCAGGTTTGTTGTGTTACTAACAAGATGTGAACAAAAAACGGCGCAAGTAATGTTCCCTCGTGGCTTGAAAAAGTTGGGAAGGCGACGGATCGAGAGAGCGGGACACTACTACTTGCTTGTTCTATTGCAGCCATGATTGCGGGTTTGACATGATCATGCATGCGCGGCACTTGGGATGGCCGTCGGATATACAACTTCAAGGAGACCGAAAAACCCCAATATACGGAAGTTCTTGACACACAAGTGGGTGACACACCCCAAGAATGAAGCAAACTGGTGGGATAAGCTAAAGCTAAGCAAGGTATGTGGGAATAGGAAACTAGCAATTTAGTATCAAAAAAGCTAGGCATTTATGTAAAAACAAAGCACTTTTGATGTGGAGTGCGGGTATATTATGGTAACAAGCAAAAATAAAGTACAGATAGTATGTATAGTACATAGGCTGAGAACCATTTATAGAGAACAATAGGTGTCACACTTATGAAATAGAACCAAAAAAGACAATCCAAGAGTGACCAAACTTAAATATTTTATCCTTGGTTATTAGTTTGGAGAGAAGAAAAAAAAATTCAGCAACCATCTCTCATTAACTTAAGAAGAAGACAGAACATAGTCCTATTAAGTAAAGAACCATCTCTGTAAATTACAATTTATTTTGACAAAATGGAATCTAAGCCATGGAATCTAAGCCATGTAACCTGAGAATTTGGGATTTCACTTGCTTGCTAGTATCGACGGTAAATTGGCAATCTGCTAGTATCAGACCAGTAGTATCATCTACTTGCTGCCATTTGTAAATTTGAAACCTGAGAACCAAAAAATTTGGGAATTCACTAACAAATTCCTACAGTTTGCTACTGCAACACTTGAAGTTCCTAAATAAAAACCTGAATGTGCTGATACCCCTAGTGCAAAGCTAGCTAAGCTAACTACCGTCCTGGCCAACTAGTCTTTGTGCCCACCAGCCTACAATTTAGTATTATGAGCTCCACTGTTTTATCTTTGCTTGCTTGCTGTGCTGCGTGAGACTGCAAGACTTTTTCTGCTCATATCCCCTGCTGCTTCTATTCTTTCTCTCTTGTTCTCATTTCTCTCACATGTGTTGATGTAATTTGGCAATGACAGCAGCAATAAGTGGTCGAAAAATTCTCACTTCAATCTTTGTTCTTACAGGTTGTGGACAACGACGACAAGACACCAATAGATCCATTTTCAATACCCAGCTGAGATGAAGATGTGAAGAAATCTAATAATTTTGTGATTCTCTAGATGACTCCACATAAGATTTGAAGGGAATTCAAAAAATGATGTGTAGCTCATTCTGGAAGCAGAAACTAGATGTGAAGAAATCTAATAATTTTGTGATTCTCTAGATGACTGCACATAAGATTTGAAGGAATTCAAAAAAATGATGTGTAGCTCATTCTGGAAGCATATCTTGTGCATTTGAACCTTTAAACATATTGCATTTGAAATATTAATGAAGCAAATCTTATGCGGAGTGTCAAATAATTTGGAACATTAATATGTTTCTTCATGTATTTCTCAGTCCTTTAACTTCTTTTTTGTGTAGTTCTGATAATACGTGCAGTTCAAAGGTATTTAATGTTAAAATTAAAGCCTTTTTGTGCATGCATGCTGTCATTTTAATTCAGTTTTGCATGAAAAAAATTGTTAAGAGATGCTAAATTAGGAGGTCATAGCATGCAAAAGGCATGTGCCTCACTAATTTTGGCGGCAAAACTATAGGGGGTTTGAAAATCCCCTCCCGCAGTGCGCTCTGGACCACCAATTATAATATTTTACTAAAAAAAGGAAAGTGCGGAGAGGTCTATCCAAAAAAAAAAGAAGTGTGCAGGAGGAAGGCCATAAACCTGCGCGTGCAGGCTGTAGTGAACTCCTTGTCCAGAGCTACTCCCTGCATCCAATCCAGTATCCACGCAACCACGCCAACCAGAGACTGACGCCAACTGAACCGAACAGAAGCTTCGAGCTGCTTGTTCTACTAGCGGCCATGCCGGATTTCCTGGTGAGCGCAGCGACGGGGCCTTGGGCCCTGTCGTGAATAAGCTTGCTGCTCTGCTCACCGATGAGTACAAGCGTTTCAAAGGGGTGCGGCGCGATGTCGAGTTCCTCAAGAGGGAATTGGAAGCCATGCACGCGTTCCTACTGAAGAAGTCTGAAGATCAGAATCCTGATGCCCAAGACAAAGCGTGGATGAAGGAGGTGCGGAGATCTCCTACGACATCGAGGACAGCCTCGATGACTTCAGAGTCCGTGTTGATGACGACTCGACGAAACCAGATGGCTTCATCAACAAATGCAAGAACCTACTGAAGAAGACCAAGGCCCGCCATCAGATTGCCAAGGAGATTGAAAAGCTGAAAGGCCAAGTCAAGGAGGTGAGTGAAAGGAATCAAAGGTATAAGATCTGCGAGACTGTTATGAACACAAGCAATGTGACTGTAGATCCGAGAGCGTTTGCCATATTTGAGGATCCTTCTAGGCTTGTGGGTATCGATAAACCAAAAAAAGAGTTAATTTCATTTCTCACGAAGGGTGATGGTGGTATTTCTTCACAAGAACCGAAGGTTGTCTCTATTGTGGGAATTGGAGGAATTGGAAAGACAACCCTTGCAAACAGAGTGTATGAAGAGCTGAAGAATCAATTCCAGTACCGAGCTTTCTTGTCGGTGTCACGGAATCCTGATATGGTTAAGATTTTGAGAACTATTCTCAGCGAGGTGACAGGTCGACCTTATTATATGACAGAAGCAGGGAGCATACAGCAACTGATCATGGAAATCAATGAATTCCTTCGACAAAAGGTACATATGGGTGAATACATTCAGCATGACACATTCATTTGGTTAAGAAACTTATTTTAATTTCATTCTAGTAAAGCTTTGAGCATTATTCCTTTTTTCTGCAAGAAATTGGCTGCTCTCATACCTTTGAAGGAAACGGATGGTTAGATAATTAACTTATCATAAATGCTTTTTCATTGTTTGATAGGCTTGAAAATGTGCATAGTACACATGCAAAGTATCTAGTTTTCTGTAATATAAATATGATAGTACAGTTTCCACATGACTAAGCCTGTATATACCTAATTGTGGGGCCAAAATTACCAAAGTTTTGATCCACAAATAGGAGTGCATATATACTATAGTTTTGTTTTGCCTAAGCGTGTTCTGAAGATCCTTTAGCGAGTTGTCATTACAAATCTGTAACACAAGAAACTATTGTCAAATAGGAACATAGGGTGTAAAACTTTGCCACTTCCTGGTGTTAGAATCGATACACTAGAATATCTTAGAGTATATCTAGATAACTTTTATGTAGGTTTTAATTTCTAAGCATTGGAGCTTTAAATAAACCTAAGACAACCTCATTACTCTAACTTAACGCGAGATTGGTTGAACCCAACCCATTCCACTTGGGAATCAAAGCAAACACACGTTTAGTACATTACAATCTTACATTGTTCCTTTCTTCTACAAATCCTGAGTTATGCCTCTACACCTAATATCCATTTTTGAGTGTGTGAAAAGTAAATGACATAGCTACAAATGGTGCTTACAATGCTTACACTTCACTAGAGTATAAGGTTATTATTTCAAGGAATGAAGTTTCATTTCATACATTTTGGTTGTCTATCATTTTAGGGTATTAATTATCCATGAAATATTCGCTTGAGCTAAAATTATATCCTGCCATACTAAATAGCTTTATCAAATCATGTCCTAGGTACTTCATTGTAGTTGATGATATATGGGACACAAGAACATGGGACACGGTTAAGTTTGCATTTTCAAACAATAATTGTAGTAGTGTGATAATAACCACAACTTCGGATACATGATGTGGCCAAAGCATGCTGCTCATTATATTCTGATGGTTGGGTTTACAAACCCAAGCCTCTCCAAGAACAGGACTCAAAAAGGTTGTTCCAGAACAGAATATTTGGTATTGGAAATGAATGCCCAAAAAACCTAAAAGAGGTCTCTGATAAGATCTTGAGGAAGTGTGGAGGTTTACCATTGGCCATTATTGCAATATCTGGTTTGTTAGCTAACAAAGCACAGAATGGAGTTCACTCCGCCAGAGAGTGGGATCAAGTTCAAATTTCTATTGGTCGTGGACTTGAAAGAGATTCGACTGTGGATGGAATGATGGAAATATTATCACTCAGTTACTTTGATCTTCCTCATCATTTAAAAAGCTTGCCTATTATATCTTAGTATATTTCCTGAAGATTATGAAATTAATAAAAAGCGTTTAATATGGCTATGGGTTGCAGAGGGTTTCATTCCTGCCGAATCTACATGCACCTTGTATGAATCAGGAGAGAAGTCTTTTAATGAGCTTATCAACAGAAATTTAATCCTTCCATGGGGAATAAAGAATTCATGGACTGGCGAGGTAGTTATGTGCCGTGTCCATGATACAATTCTTGACTTCATCATGTGCAAGTCCACTGAAAGCAACTTTGTTACAGTACATGGCATCGCAAGACTAACACCTCCACCGGGAATCAAGGTTCGTCGATTGAGTCTTCATGGTAAAACTGAAGGAGATGCGACCATACCCTCGAACCAGAATTATGCAAATGTCCGGTCAATTATTAGTTTTGGATTCACCTGTTCCTTGTTGGGTTTTAGATTCTTGCGTGTCCTGGACTTCACGGGCACATTATTAGAAAACCATCATCTTGCAAACATTGGAGAATTACTCCAGCTGAGGTATTTGAGCCTCAGGGATACAGAGATAACTGAGCTCCCAGAACAGATCGGAGCACTGCAATATTTGGAAACACTTGACCTATGGGGCTGCGACATAATCCAATTACCAACAGCAATAATTCAACTAAAAAGACTTGTCAACTTACTGATGGGTCTTGTGCGGCTAAACTGCTTTCCCGATGGAATCAGAAACCTGCAGGCATTGGAGGAGTTCAATTCAGTATACATTGACATAAAAACAGCAGTTATTTGTGTTGAAGAGATTGGCAGTTTATCTAAAATGACACGTCTGAGTATATCATTGTTTTCCAGTTCTGGTATTATTGATGAGGAAAGCTACATAGATCTTGTAAAAAAGATGGCTTCTTCTTTTCAACGGCTAAATAAGCTTCAAACTTTAGACATACAGTTTGACAATCATGGAAAAGAGTATATAATCTTCGATGGAGATGACATTATCTTTGAGGTGCCGTGGTGCTCTGCTAGCCTAAGAATGCTTGTTTTCAAGATGAATCCCATGTCAAGGGTGCCAAGCTGGATGAAGTCACTTGTCAACATGGAAAAATTAGAGCTGAGAATAAAGAAATTGGATCAGGAAAGTCTTTGTATTCTTGGTGACCTACCATTTCTTGTCGATCTAACACTGGAGATCGTAAACAATGCGGAAGGCATACCCTCGACAGACAAACAACGACTTCTGATCTGCAAAAGGTATGGATACAGAAGCTTGAGGCATTTCAGAGTAGGCGCCATATTTACTCTGCATTTCAGAGTAAGCGCCATATTCAGTAGGTTCTTCCCCAGTGTCCCCATGCTGACGTTTGAAGCTGGATCCATGCCACAGCTGGAACATCTCTGTATTGACTTCGATGCAGATATAACAATTTCTGTGACTAATGGTCATCTTGATTTTGGTCTCATGCATCTCTCCCAACTCATAGAGATCGAATGTGCCATACTTGGCAGCATACCGAGTATCTTGCGTGTAGAAGCTGCCATCAAAAAAGCACTTGACAACCACCCAAAGCTTCCACTTTTCATAAAACATTATTACCCTTCAACCGAAGGCAAGAAGAGTAACATAGACGAAGACGACAACAACGGACAGTCATTGACTGCAGCACTGCCATTACCCGCAGATCTCTCCTTCACCATCCACCATCACAGCACCTCCCCTGGCCTTGGCACTCGACATGGCCAGCGACGTCACCGATCGAAAGCTCGCCAGGACACCACCATCCATGCACAAGAATTGGTTCATGGCACACAAGTTATTCCTGATCGCATCAAGGGAATATCAGGTATGCACCGTTTATATGTATTTATGCCTAATAAACTGTTTTATTTGATTATTCATGTTGCGTGCCTAACACGGTTCATGTTCCAATTTTTTTTGACAATGCGATTGGCTTAAATTTTATTTGGCAGGGACCACCCCAGCAACATTTGATGTTCTGGGGCCTCAACTCATTGCTACTCCTCAGCAACAGGGGGCATTTGTGCCACCGTGCTTCACATTCAGGTCTGGATCACCTCCCTAATGATGAAGCTGAACAACAGGCAATGGACTATTTCAAGCTGTCGCAACCTGACGACCTAGCAAGCGCCTTCAATGGACTTTCCTTGTGCAATGACCACCCTGGTTCTGTCTCCAGTGCCACGGCTGTTGAAGCAGCCTCCTTGGACACCAGTAATCTCTTCCTCTGTTATGCTTTGCTCTGGGGGGTCTCCTATCTTTTGAAAGTATATTATTTTGCAGTTCATTCTCTTGTTCTGAATGTACTGGCCACATTTCTTCCTTACTGCTTTTGACTTAAGGGATGTTCTTATATATTCCAATTTCTACCACGTCAAGGGAAATCTTTAAACTAGTAGCACTGTATATATGATGTGTTTACTCTTGCGCTGCAGCCCGTTATCTATAAAGTGAAAATACTGCACAGAACACAAACCTCACTCTTTCTTCTTCTTCTTCTTCTTCCTTTTTTTTTTTTTTTTTTGAAAAGTAAACCTCACTCCTCTGGCCCTTGTTAATAAATACTAAGGGATAAATATGTACTTCCTCCATTCCAAATTGTAAGTCATTCTAGCTTTTCTAGATAACTAACTTTTACTATGTGTCTAAACATAATGTATATTTAGGTGTGTAGTAAAAGTTATGTTTAGCGTAATTTCATATTTTGAGCTGTTTACTTAGCTGGAGTTTGGTCAAATAATCTTGTTCTTTTCATTATATAAAATGCTGAGCATTCTGTGCCAAAGCAGGACCCTCGAGAGGCAAACGTTGCGGCAGCACATGACTCATTCGTAGTGTAAATATAAAGGTACCATCTCACGATCAGGCAATTTTTATGCAGATATAAATTTGATGCCCAATCATATTGAATTGACCATCCACTTGAAACCTTGAACACTAGCTTTCTTTTGACAACCATGTGGACTACATCAATTATTATAAATGATTATTCACAATCTCTGCTAGACATTGAAAATGACTGCTAAATCCATGGGCATATTTTAGTATATATAACTATTGCGGGTCATGTAGAAGATGTTGATTGTACCCAGAAGCACAAATAAATATCGGAGATGCACTTGTTCTTTCTTCCTCGAAATATGATTAATAAGAATTTTTCTTATTGTTGACTGACTCACTTGTTTGGTCGATTATATGTTTTATAGAGTGGACACCATACCATTGAATAGCACGAGGTCACATCGTGGAAAGCATCCTGGCTAGCATCGGGGAAAGACAGAGAGATAAATATATGAAAGCATCCTAGTAGTTAGCTAGTGCGCCCATTGCCGTGAGTCAGAATTTTAAAACCCCTAAAAAGATGGGAATTTGAAAATATATGGACGTATTTTGTACCGAGGCATCGGGGAAACACACAGTGAGATAGAAAAAGAGAGAGTACTGTGTTTTATGCGCGGCTAGCATGCGCATTTGCATGTGCTTGCCATTTGCTCGCATAGAGATCCGAGATGCAGTACATCGGGGAAAGACACAGAGAGATAGAAAAGAGATGCATGCCATTTGCTAGCATGTGCTTCAGCAACTTGGAACCCAAGACCAAGGGAATCTTGTATTGTATCTAGAGTGGAGAGAAGTGTGGTGGCTTAAGGTCGGGTTGCAGAGAACCCATCCTACTAACCCTACTACCGGCATCCTCACTGCAACCATTCAACCACGCAAACCAAACCAAATGGAAGCTTTGAGCTTGTACTAGTCGCTATGCCGGACTTCCTGGTGAGCGCAGCGACGGGGGCCTTGAGCCCTGTCCTGGGTAAGCTTGCTGCTCTGCTCACCGACGAGTACAAAGCGTTTCAAAGGCGTGCGTGGTGAGGTCAAGTTTCTCATTCAAGAACTGGAAGCCATGCACGTGTTCCTACTGAAGAAGTCTGAGGAGGAGAATCCTGATGCCCAAGACAAGGTGTGGATGAAGGAGGTTCGGGAGCTCTCCTACGACATCGAGGACAGCCTTGATGACTTCAGAGTCAGTGTTGATGATGACTCGGTAAAACCAGATGGCATCATCGACAAATGCAAGAATCTACTGGCCAAGACCAAAGCCCGCCGTCGGATTGCCAAGGCGATTCAAGATCTGAAACTCCAAGTCAAGGAGGTGAGTGAAAGGAATGCAAGATACAAGCAGATCGGGCGAGACTGTCATGAACACAAGCAAACTGACGGTGGATCCAAGAGCTCTTGCCATATTTGAGGATGCTTCAAGGCTAGTGGGGATAGATCAACCAAAACAAGAGATAATTTCATTTCGATGAAGACGGAGGATGGAGATATTTCATCACAACAACCGAAGATTGTCTCTATCGTGGGAATTGGTGGAATTGGAAAGACAACTCTTGGAAACAGAGTGTATGAAGAGCTGAAGGGTCAGTTCGAGTGCCAAGTTTTCTTGTCGGTGTCACGGAATCCTGACATCATTGGGATTTTGAGAACTATTCTCATCAAGGTGACAGGTCGAGATTGTTACATGACAGACACACAGCAGATCATCATCGAAATCAAGGATTTCCTTGTGACAAAAAAGGTACACACTGGTTTTTTTTTTGCATATAACATTCTTTATCCATTCGGTTAAGAAATTAATTTTTAATAAGCTTTGGCCATCATATTTTCTTCTGTATGAAATTGGCTACTCTCCGGCCTTTAAAAAACAGATGGTTAGAGATAGTTAAATTATCATAAATGCTCTTTCTTTGTTGTTGTTTTATCTAGGCCTGATAGCAAGTCTTCAAAATGTGCTTGGTAGGGTGTGTTTTGGTAGGGCTCCTCCCCAAGGGCTCTTATGGAGAGTCGGAGTTGATTCCACTGAAAAACGACTCCAAACGGTGCTAAACCGTTTGATAGGACTCCTCTGAAGGAGTCGGAGAGCAGTCCTACCAAACAGGGTCTCGGACACTTGCTTAGGAGAAAATTTCTTAAATTGTCACTAAGAGCATTTAAAAGGCACAATTTGATTTTTCACTTGTAATAAATTAAAGTTCAATTAAGAACTCTCAATATATTTCTGAAAATTACGAAAGAAATTAACATTTTTTTTTGGTATAAATCAAATACTACAGTTTCCGCAGCACTGGGCTGCCTAATTGTTGGGTCAAATGTACCAAAGTTTTTATTGAGAAATATGACTGCATATGTATTTTTGTTCTGCCTATATGTTGTAACAAAGTTTCGATGCAGAATTACCTGTGTGCACAATAATTTTGTTGCCTAAATTGTAGTTCTTAAATATTCTGCGATGAGTGGAATATTTTTCTTTGAGCTTAAATTGTGTTCTACCATACTAAATTGTTTTATCAAATCATGCCTTAGGTATTTAGTTGTTGTCGACGATGTATGGGATGTGAAAAACCTGGGAAACAATTAAGTGTGCATTGCCAAACAATAGTTGTGGTAGTGTGATAATAACCACAACTTCGGATACATGATGTGGCCAAAGCATGTTGCTCCTTATATCCTGATGGTTGGGTTTACCAACCAAAGCCTCTTGAAGAACAAGACTCAAAAAGGTTGTTCCAGAACAGAATATTTGGTCCTAGGAATGAATGCCCAGAATATCTAAAAGAAGTCTCTGATAAGATCTTGAAGAAATGTGGAGGTTTACCATTGGCCATTGTTACAATATCTGGTTTGTTAGCTAACAAAGCACGGAACGGAGTTCACTCAGTAACAGAGTGGGATCAAGTTGAAACTTCTATTGGCCGCGGACTTGAGAGAGATGCGACTATGGAGGGAATGATGAGAATATTATCACTCAGTTACTTTGATCTTCCTTCTCATTTAAAAGCTTGCCTATTATATCTTTCTATATTCCCTGAAGATTATGAAATTGAGAAAGACCGTTTAGTACGGCTATGGGTTGCAGAGGGGTTCATTGCTGCTGAATCTACATGCACCTTGTATGAGTCAGGGGAGAAGTCTTTCACTGAGCTCATCAATAGAAATTTAATCCTTCCAATGGAAATAAGCGACTGGACTGGAGAGGTGAACAACTGTCGTCTCCATGATACAATTCTTGACTTCGTCGTGCGCAAGTCCACTGAAGACAACTTTGTAGCAGTACATGGTATCCCAAGACTAACACTTCCACCAGGAATCAAGGTTCGTCGATTGAGTCTGCAAGGCAAAACTGATGGAGATGTGACCATACACTCGAACCAAAATTATGCAAATGTCCGGTCAATTATTAGTTTTGGATTCCCCTCTTCCTTGTTGAAGGTTAGATTCTTGCGTGTCCTGGACTTCACGGGCTGTTGGAGATTAAAAAACCATCATCTTGCAAACATTGGAGAATTACTCCAGTTGAGATATTTGGGCCTCAGGGAAACATCAATTACTGAGCTCCCAGAACAGATCGGAGTGCTACAGTATTTGGAAACACTTGACATAAGGGACCGCAACATATTTGATTTACCAACAGCTATAGTTCAACTAAAAAGACTTGTCAACCTGCTGATGGGTCCTCAGAAGCTAAACTGCTTTCCCAGTGGAATTAAAAACATGCAGGCATTGGAGGAGTTAACTTTAGCAATTGACATAAAGGCAGCATCTGTTTGTGTTGAAGAAATTGGCGATTTAACCAAAATGAGGCATCTGGATATATTATTCCTTTCCAATTCTGGTATTATTGCCAAGGAAAGCTATGTGGATCTTATAAAAAAGATGTTTTATTCTATTCAACAGCTAAATAAGCTTCAAACTTTTGAAGTACGATTTGGTAATCATAGAGAAGCAAGGAATGTCATCTTGGATGGAGATGACGTGAACCTTGAGGTGCCGTGGTCCTGTGCTAGCAGCCTAAGAATGCTTGTTTTAATGGTGAGCCCCATGTCAAGGGTGCCAAGCTGGATGAAGTCACTTGTTAACATTGAAGAATTAGTGCTGAGAATAAAGAAATTTGACCAGGAAAGTCTTTGTATTCTTGGTGACCTACCTGTTCTTGTCGATCTGACACTGGAGGTTGTAATCAACAGGTCTTTTAAAGGAATACCCTCGACAGACAAACAACGACTTGTTGTCAACAACAGGTCTGGATATAGAAGCTTGAGGCATTTCAAAGTCGACACCATTTCAAGGGATTGGCGGTGGCGCATCAGTATCCCCATGCTGACATTTCAAGCTGGGTCCATGACAAAGCTGGAACAACTCGATATTAAGTTTGATGCAGATGTAACAGCTTCTATGAGCAATGGTCCTCTTGATTTTGGTCTCAAGCATCTCTCCCAACTCGTGAAGGTCAAGTGTTTTATGTTCGGCACCAAACTGAATATTTGGCGTGTAGAAGTTGCCATTGAGAAAGAGCTTGCCAACCACCCGAAGCTTCCATGTTTCCTAAAAGATCATTACACTTCAACCAAAGGCGAGACGAGCAATAGAGAACGCCTAAGGCCACGAAGATGCAGCCAGTCGAGAGTTCAAACAACACAGCCAGCGGACGATGCAGGTATAGTTGGATTCTTCATCTGAAACAAAACCTGTACTCCATACATCCCAAGTTTTCTCTTATTTCTCATTGTTAGTTTCGTCACCTTAAATGATACCACTTGTCGCTTCTTTATGGTTGCAAAGTTCAGTTCAGATGTAATCGCCTTTCTTGAACCCATTAGCTAGGATGTGTGTTGGCCTGGTGCGATGTCTTTTCGACATCGCACTTGTGCTTGTGTTTTATTGTGACTTTTCTCCTCTTGATGAAACACGGGTGAATGGCTCGATCCAGAAAAAAAACTTGTTGTTCCTATTGCTAGTAAAATCGCCATCTGTTTATGCAAATTTGCAGGTGATGACAAGACGATCTCCACCACGGACGACAACACCAGCACCAGCCAGTCATTGACTGCAGCACTGCCACTCCCCACAGACCTGTCCTTCACCATCCACCATCACGGCGACTCCCCTGGCTTTGCCCATCGACATGGCCAGCAACGACGCCGATTGAAAGCTTCGCAGGACACCACCATCCCTGGACGAAAATTGGTTCAGGGTGCGCCTCTTATTCCAGATGGCGCCAAGGAAACAACAGGTATGCTGTACGCATAGTTCATATGTATTTATGCCTACCAAACAACTGTTCAAGGGTGCAAAAATTTGCAGGTGCCTTTTATTTTATTTTTCCTTGAGCTTCGTATGTTCCAAAAAATTCATTTTTCTAAAAAAAAAAGCTTCTATGTTGTAATGTGGCGCGCCTTACACGGTCCAAGTTCTTACATAAAGTTTTTAGAAAAAAGAAATAATTAATATTCCAGCCTCTGCATTGATCAATGCATATAGTTGTTTTTTATTACAAACAAGATCACTGCAATTCACACAAACTCAAACGCAAAGTTTTGACCAAAGTAAATGAAGGGAAAACTTAGACTTGGCAACTAAAAAGCAATTCTATTACTAAATCTCCAGCCATATCTTGCAAACAACTTTATTGCAGTTGTCTCAATATTGTTGCATCCCATCTTCATTATTTGACGGTCCTCCTCCTTTTGAAACTTGACAATGATGTTGGCTAAATTTGAAACATTTGGCAGGGTCTGCCCCAAAAACCTCTTCAGTTCCACCATGCTTCACATTCAGTTCTGGATCACCACACAACACTGAAGTTGAACAACAGGCGATGGACAGTTACAAGCCGTCACAACATGACAACCTAGCAAATGCCTTCACCAATGCCTTCAATGCCCTTTCCTTGCACGATTATCACCCTGGTTCCAGTGCCATAGCTGTCGAAGCAGCCTCCTCAGACACCGGTAATGTTTTGCTCCGTTCTGCTTGCTCTGGTTCTCCTCTGTTTTAAAAGTAAATTAGTTGGCAGTTCATTCTTCTCTTGTTCTGAATGTACTAGCCTAATTTCCTCCTTACTTTCTTATCAAACCGGCAAGCTAGTTTGTTAAATTTGTGTACAAAGCTGCTTGCACAACATCAGATTTTGTGTCCATTTGAAAATTCTAAGCTAAAACAAATAGGGCTTTAGAGAGTTCTCCATATATGTAGTTTTTTTTTTTAAAATCAGGGGTATAGCCTGTTTTTCATTAAGCGAGAAGAGAATGGTCAATAGGCATACACATAGTTGATATAAAAGGATTTGTAGGTAGTCCATAGATTACCAACGAAATCCTCAAACCAAACGAAAAGCAGCAAACACAAGGGGTTGGGGACCCTCCATCGAACAAACCTAATAGCTAAACCTAATACAACAGGTATCTGAACACCTATGTAGCTAGCAGAGATCGGAGCCATAGACAATAACAGCAGTAAAGCATCCGCTACTCTAGACGGCAAAGCATCCGTCCAAACCAACCTTGGCAACAAAGTATCTGCCGGAACGACGACGACTATGGTGGCAAAGTGTCCACCGGAGCCACCGAAAGCTCCTCTGAGTAACTAAGGCCATTGCCCTCAAGACCATGGACGGGGAGGACTTTGGAATCCAAATGCTCCTCCGAGTCACTAAGGTCATTGGCCTCGGGACCACAAACAAGGAGGACTTACCTAAAGATACACCGGCGGCAAAGCATCCACCTAAGCAACGAAGAACACCTCTGCGGCAAAGCACCCGTCGGAAAGGACCATGACTATGGCTACAATAACCACTTGCTAGACAACATAGGTGGGGAGAAACAAGGGGTGACGCCGAGGACACCATTGCAGCTCGCCTTAGAGGACTAAGGCGGGGCCTTTGCCCGTAATCCAGGCCCGGTGACGGGGAGCATGAGAATCGAAGACGAAGGCTTCAAGAAGGGTGCGGTGCCAAAAGGCATCTCCGTTGTGTGCCTGACCATGTCGGGCTAAGATTTCGCCTAGAGTTACCACCCACACTACCACGGTGCGAGACTACATACGCATCGGCCACATCACCCATACCACCACCGCTCGCCACACGCCACCTCGTCGTGGAATCGGTGGAAGGTATTGCAGGAGCAACATCATCAACGAGCTGCCGGCGGGAGCGGCATGAGTGGCCGCGGATGGCGTGAGGCGACACTCCCAGGCCAACGGGCGTGCTTTCGTCGCGGGGCCACTGGCCAACCCGCCTAAGCGGGCTCGCTCCTAGCACGTAGGCGACACAGCCTCCCGGCCGCGGGTGGAGCCTGACGCATGGCCCGGTCCACTGGTGCACGTAGTCCGCCCGACCACTCGTGCTGACCCGCCGTCGGACGGCACACCGCCATTACCTTCCGGGCGACCAGGACAAAATAGCGACCACCAGGGGCGTTAGGAGGGAGATAATGCGCCGCGGGAAGCCGAATCCGTCCCTCGAGAAGCAGATCCGACCGGCCGCCGGTGCCGCCAGAAGGAGGAGCATGTGAAGGTGGGAGGCGGAGGGGGGAGGGATGAGCGAGGGGGTGCGGCGGGCCTGGTTTTTGGGACCCATTGCAGCCGCCCGGCACCGCGCGCAGGTGGGCGGCGATGGCAGCTGGAGGTGGCCAGAAGAGGGAGGAGCCTAGGCGGTGGCACGATCCGCCCGAGTCACCTAGGAGCGGATGCCGGGGAAGGGGGGGGTGCACTCAGTTCTGCATATGTAGCAATCTTCTTTTATTAGAACAGAAAAATATTGTGTCCATTGAAAACTTCCAGTGGAGAAAAGCAACCAAATTAAGCATTGATCCCTTCATGGTGTCCATATATGACCCTGCTTGTTCGGGCTTCTAAATTCGAATGGTTTCTGGGCAACTTCCAAAGCAGTGGGCAAATCGAGAAAGAACCTTTCTGTGAAGCAAGTTTTAAAAGTTGCCTATACTTATTTGAAAAAAAAAAAGCAATCGGCTTCCAAAATATTTTCCACAAATGGGACTTCATTCTTTGGTTCCTTTTCTGATAATTGAGCAATGTCCTAAGTTCTGACAGAAACTTGACGATGCCGTTAGCTTGATTTTTTTTTTTTTTTTTTTTTTTTTTGACAAGAGTTAGCTTGAATATGAATCATCTGTCAGGGGCTGCTCCAACCTCTGATGCTCTGGCATTAGTTGCGCCAAACTTCACATTCAGTTCTGGAGCACCACCCATGGCTGAAGCTGAACAACAGGCAATGGACAGTAATAAGGCGTCCCAACATGACGACCTAGCAAATGCTTTCAGCAGTGCCTTCAATGGCCTTTCCTTGCGCAATGACCACCCTGGTTCCAGTGCCACGGCCATTGAAGCAGCCTCCTCGGACACCGGTAATGCTTCTCTGTTCTAGACCATTTGCAGTGCATTCTCCTCCTCTTGTTCTGACTGTACTGTACCTCCTCCACGACTGCATTTATTTATGCTTGGAATTATAAAGAAGTAACAACCCAAAATCCTAAGCTAAAACACATCAGGCTTTATGGGTTTCTGCATACTGAATCTTTGTTTTTCAGAACAAAAAAAACATTGCTTTTGAAAACTTTCAGAGGGGATTAACAACCCAATTAAATATTGATCCATTGATGGTTTCCGCGCAGCTTCTTCAAAGCAGTGGGCAAATCCAAACAGGACATTGCTCAGAAGAAAGTTTGTAAAGTTGGGATCAATGGAACAACTATCTTCGTACCTAGGAGGACAGTAACAAATGGTCTCTACGCAAAAATATTTTCCTCTTGTTTCATGAGCTTTTCCTCTTACAACTTCTGGCAGAGACTAACAAATAGGCTCTATGCAGGACCTTCGTGGCAAGGAGGAGGGCGTCAAGAAGAACAGTAAAGTGATCGATAACCTCGTCGTTCTCCAGCTCCGATCGCCTCGACCAGGTACTTGCAGCGGTCAGCGTCAGGCAAATGCCAACCTCTGCTGGCACTTTCAGTAGACACCACACTACAACCTTCGAACAGTCTTCTTCTATATATAGCATAAATAAACATCGTTTATGTTTCGTGAATCCCACCAGAGTTGTGGGATGCGACATAATCATTTCTAGAAACTGCATGCATTGCACTCCATCACAGTTTTTTATTATTTGAAAAAATGGTGTCTTTGCCTTGGTGTAATAAACTTGGAATTAACGGGCATGGTGATTATCCTTCAATTCGTGCTTTAATAATAACGATTATATGGTGGAAGCTTTCTTAATTCATTTTTAAGTTTGTTGCTATTATTGCTTCTATTTTTAGTCTGTTTGTGGGTTTACATTGCTTCTATACTTCTAGGCAAGCATGTGAATGCATATTTAGTGATATCCTGAGCTTTTTGTGTATTTGCTTTGTGATCTTCAGAGGCAAGCTGCCCACCAAGCATCATGGGAGCGATGCCCGTGCCATGCTTAAAACCATTAAAAAAAACTCGATCCGGGGGACTATGTCCCATTGGTGTTTCATTAAGAAGATCTTCTCACCAGATCAAGAAAATCTCTAAACCCGGCCCCACCCTTATACAGCGGCATCGCATGCCGTGAAATAGGACGGCCATAGACCTGTACTTTGGAATGGGACCGGCGAGGGGATTTTTTTTACCCCGAGCGTCTAAAATTCGCCCCATATCTCCCAACAAATATGTGTGGGTTGGGGATCAAACTCAGGCCCCCGGTGCCTCAGGTGAGCTAGAACCAACCGGACTACGCATTAAAACGAGGCATTAAACACTCCACCACTGGCATTAAAACCAGGCAGAAACAACCCACTAGGCCACTAGTGCCATGTATATCATGTGTTACTTTGCACCTTACCTCGCTAAAGTAAAAATCAGAACACTCACTACGTACCCTTTCACGTGTTAATAAATATTAGGGGAAAAATGTGTATGTTAGAGTCCATGATTTAAATAGTGTGCTAGCGCTGCTATAGCGGCACGGAGCAGCTTAGGCGAAGCTCTTGCACTTTTTGGCGCTATAGCGCCGCTAAAGCTGAAATAGCGTCATAGCGCCGCTAGTATCGCACTATTGGCAAATTGGTCACTTTAGGCTATTTGAATTGTGAACTTTATGTTTGTTTGCTTATATACTTGACTTGATGGCTTCATGGTTGTTTGCTTTGAGGATGACAACTTTATTATATGGTTATCGTTATCACTTATTAGATTATCACCCACCGTGGACTATCACTTATCATATTGTTATGATTTCCTATTATTTGAAAGTTTGAAACAAATAGCGCGCTATAGCGTGAACGGCATGCTGGTGCTACTATGCAAATAACGCGCTATAGCTTGGCCATAGCGCCGCTATAGCGGCGATGGCGCCAGAACAGCCTGCCGCTAAATTGCATAGCGTGATCTAAAACATGGGTTAGAGTTGATCTCAGCTTAGTCAAAACTGACAGTGTCTTCAGGAGCCTAACAACTCTCACTAATCTAGGCCCACAATAGCTGGGCATGATTATGAACTAATGGAGTCACCTCTGTGATTAGCGTGATAGTAGTTAGTCCTAATTAATCTATTACCTACCAATCAAGTTGAGTTTCGGGAGTGGTGCAAAAAGACAAGGAACCAACAGCTACTTATACCAAATGGTGGCGTCTCTCTCTTTCTGACTGACGGTGACTCCAGAAGGCCACCAATAATGATATGCCTGGCTCACAACCAAGCTTGTAATGACTTCATCTGTACCTATTAAGGATGTATGTATGCATGATTTTGTAGTTAGTATGATGTATTGATGTATCGAATGTTGTGAGAAATGTGATGGCAATTACAATACTTTTATGTCTATTGCATTATAATACTGCCAGATGTGTGGTATTGAGTCGTCGCTAGCGACACTCAAAAATTCAGTGTAGCACTGACTCGACAGTGATATCATGAGTGTCACTGCCAGGATGAAGCATGAACCAACGGTTGTATCATGAGCATCAGTATCAAATCGGGCTATACTTTGGACCAGCAGTTGAACTTATGATATCACTGTAGTGCATGCATCAACTCTCTGTGATACTCTCATGATATTATTATTAGTTGATGTTTTGACCCAATAGTGATACTGAACCGAATTGGAAACAGACGGTTGTTAAATGATGCAGGTTAGGCTTCATGTTATGTGTTGTACGTGTAGTGTGTTGTTTAGGAAGTGGATCATGTAATCTGTTGTTTTCTTTTTTTGTAAGTCAAGATGATATACTTGCCGCGCCGGGGCTTTTCCCAACATATATACATGAAGCCGTGAGCCTGAGAATCCATCATGTTATCCTAATCGTCACATGGTAGTCGGAGTGACTCGATTCTACGCTTACACAGTGATGGCTTCCTCTTCCTTTGCGGCCCTTTTGCTCACTCGATCGGCTATCCACCGACCGAGAAGCTTAAACGCCACTACTACAAGATTGATTTTACGTGGTGTTCCGATTTTATTTTCCGTGGTGGGCATTTGAGAAACCGCCACGAGAAAATAGGTGCCCTGGCACCCCCTCCGGCCGGGGAAAAACCGCCACGGTTAATCGATTAACCGTGGCCGTGGCGGGCATTGTAAAATAACCGCCACGGTAAATAGTTTAATCGTGGCGGTTTTTGTAATAAGCCCACCACAGAAAATGAGGCCCAACCCATCAGCCCAAAGCCCATTTCCGTGTCCACAGATATATATACGAGCCTGTTCTAGGGTTCCACACTTCCACTTCCACTTCTCCACGGCTGGGCCTCCAGCGAAACCAACCACTCCCTCTGCGCGGCCGGTCCTCTCCGAACTCCCAGCCGGTCCTCTCCCGTCGCTCCCACACTCGACATCGATCCTCTGTCCCGACATCGACACCTCCCTCCCTTCCCTCTCCCGCTCGGGGCGGAGGTGGCGCCGCCTCCTCGCTCCCGGCCCCCTCCTCTTCCTCGCCCGGACGACGGCCCCTCTCCTCTTCCTCTCGCCCGACGGGCGCAGGGCGGGCGCGCGAAGTCCAGCGCGAGCAGCCCGCGGGAGCGGCGGGGCGGGATCCGGCCGAAGGCGCGTGGATCCGCCGCGCGGCGGCCCCGGAGCGGCGGGCGAAGGCGGCGGCGGCGGCAGCCCGGGGCGCGGAGCAGCAGCGGCGGAGCGCGCGGTCGAGGAGGAGGAAGCGGCGTCGGGCTGGCCGGCGGCGGTGGGACCACGAAACCCTAACGGGCCCGGCCGCCCGGATCGGGCCCGTTAGGGTTTCAGATTGATTTTTCTTTTTTATTTTTTATTCATTAACCGTGGCGGCCATTTTAGTTTCAAAAGTCCGCCTCGATTTTCCGTGACCTTCCTTTCGTGGCGGTTTTGAAGTCCGCCATGGAAAATCGAAAAAAGTCCGCCCGCGAAAAATAGAATAAGTAGTAGTGCGCAACAACCACGAGATGTGGAAGGCTCATGAAAAACGGCAAATAACGAAGAGATCACTCGACCCGGTACCTGTGCGGCGTGGTGCGGGGTTGTTTTTATAGGCGGTGGTAGGCCATACATATGGCTCCCGATGGCGGCGTGGTGCGGGGCTGTTTTTATAGGCGTGGTAGGTGGAATGAGTGGCCACCGTGTGCCGTGGTAGGTGGCAGCAGTGCATTATCACTGTCGGTTGTAAAGTGCAACCGACAGTGGTTAACTATAGATATAATGGTGGTGCGGGGTGAAATTTCCCAGGTCATTTGAACCCGGCACCACTCATTCCCCACCAGCACCGAAAGAACACCAGCCTTGCCGATATATATAGGATGGTGCGGCGTGAAATTTTTACAAACTCATTTGAACCCCACGCCATTCGTTCCCCACCGGCGTCGCCAGCGGAGCACCGGCGCCCGCCACAACGTTGTTAAATCGCCTCCTGCATTCTCTTCTTCATCCCCAACGTTCGTGCATCCCCGGGCATCCCGCGCCAACAAAATTGAGGCTTGTCGGCGTTCTCCCACGCTACGTTCCACCACTCCATCGTCCCCAACATCGTGTCATCCTCCTCAACAGCGCGCCGGCATCCTGCACTCCTCTACTGTGAGAACTAATTATCCCTTTAGTTGTTCTAGTTTTCTCCTATGAGAATGAGAACTAATTCACTGTTGTCCTATCCTCGCCTCACCCACTTGGTCTTCCTGCACGCTGACGGAGGACCACCGCCACCCCGCACCGCCATCCGTAGCCTCACGATGTCCTCTTCTTCAACGCTTGACGCCATACCTATCGGGACCTCGTCCTCCTCGAATCTGTCGGAGCAACGCCCCATCCGCGCCCTCGTCTTCCTTTTTTCGACACATGCATCTTGCACCACCAAGACAAAAAAAAAAAAAAAAAAAAAAAAAGCGCGGACCACACATAAGCTTGGTTAGTGCATCGGTCACTTCCCTTGAGGTGTTCGTTGAAATGCCCGTTATGATAACTACAACCTGTCATTCCCTTTTATATTTAGATTTTGCTTTCAAATAATTCAGTATTCTTACTAGCAAATGTTTTTGGTCTGTAGTGAACAAATTAGCTTAAAACATCGTGGTCACTTACAACATTATTGATGACATACTAGTGCTCGAAGTGTGATTGGAATGAGATAGATGTTGAAATTCGACTTGGATATTTGAACATAGTCTTCAATTTTTTCTTACTCTACTTATCATCCTAATTTGGTTACACGTATAGGCAACCATTGTGTGGTACGTACATCTTTTCTGCAACGGAAAAAAAAATCTGCTCCGTGTTGGTCATGTGCCGGGATCTATCAACCTAGGAAGATTGCTCTGCTTAAGTCAATGGCTACCCTAATAATTGTTATAAAAATACAACACCAAAGGTCAAGCTTTCAGGGCCCACTATGGTGCAAACTATCAGCCGGCCCTAGAGATTAAAGACAAGCCACCTCTGTAGATATGAAGATTATGAGAATTGTTGCTTGGTCTTGGAGATATGCCATGCTTTTTTATGTCTGCTCATTGTTTTTCTTATTTGGAAATCCATGTAGACTTGGTTTTAGTAGAACATTAGGTGAAGTTTGTTGTATGTAACCATTAAACCTTGTAATGTTTTGTTAATATTATGATGTATTTAAAAATTTTAAAGAACTAATTTTTATGACTAAATTTAAAATTTAACAAAATTTTAAAACAAAAAGACGATTAGAATGGGCCCGACGGTGAGTGACAAACAACCAGTAGTGTTACTGTACCATACACTATCGGTTTGAATTCAAAATGTCATCGCTAACACAAACAACACTGTAACAAACTGACAGTGTTAACAGAAATAACATTGTCCGATTTATAATAAATAAACCAACAGTAACACCGTCGGATTAACCAAGCTCTATTGATATGTGAACCAAACAGGCCGTACGTACCATACGTTCTTTCTTCCTCGAAATATGGTTAATTAATAAGAATTTTTCATATTATTGACTGACACACCTGTTTGGTTGATTATATATTTTATTATAGAGTGGACACCATACCATTGAATAGCACGAGGTCGCATCATAGAAAGCATCCTAGGTAGCATCGGTGAGAGACACAGAGAGATAAATATATGAAAGCATCCTAGTAGCTAGCTGGCGCGTCCCCTGCCGCGAGTCAGAATTTGAAAACCCCTAACAAGATGGGAATTTGAAAATATATGGATGCATTGTACCGAGGCATCGGGGAAAGACACAGTGAGATAGAAAAGGAGGGAGTACATCGGGGAAAGACACAGAGATAGAAAAGAGATGCATGCCATTTGCTAGTATCGGCTTCAGCAACTTGGAACCGAAGACCAAGGGAACCTTGCAATGTATCTAGAGTAGAGAAAAGTGTGTTGGCTTCAGGTCGGCTTGCAGAGAAGCCATCCTACTAACTCTACTACCTGCGTCCTCACTGCAACCATCCAACCACGCAAACTAAACCGAATGGTAGCTTTGAGCTTGTTCTGGTATAGCTAGTCGCTATGCCGGATTTCCTGGTGAGCGCAGCAACGGGGGCCTTGAGACCCGTCCTGGGTAAGCTTGGTGCTCTACTCAGCGACGAGTACAAGCGTTTCAAAGGCGTGCGTGGTGAGGTGAAGTTTCTCATTCGAGAACTGGAAGCCATGCACGCGTTCCTACTGAAGAAGTCCGAGGAGGAGAATCCTGATGCCCAAGACAAGGCGTGGATGAAGGAGGTGAGGGGAGCTCTCCTATGGCATCGAGGACAGCCTCGATGACTTCAGGGTTCCTGTTGATGATGACTCGGCAAAACCAGATGGCTTCATCAACAAATGCAAGAATCTAGTAGCCAAGACCAAAGCCCGCCCGTCGGATTGCCAAAGCGATTCAAGATCTGAAACTCCAAGTCATGGAAGTGAGTGAAAGGAATGCAAGATACAAGCGGATCCAGCGGTACCACCATGAACACAAGCAAAGTGACCGTGGATCCGAGAGCTCTTGCCATATTTGAGGATGCTTCAAGGCTTGTGGGGATTGATCAACAAAACAAGAGATAATTTCATTTCGACGAAGACGGTGAATGAAGATGTTTCAACACAACAACCGAAGATTGTCTCTATTGTGGGAATTGGTGGAATTGGAAAGGCAACTCTTGCAAACGAGTGTATGAAGAGCTGAAGGGTCGAGTTCGAGTGCCAAGTTTTTCTTGTCGGTGTCACGGAATGCTGACATCATTGGGATTTTGAGAACTATTCTCATCAAGGTGACAAGTCGAGATTGTTATATGACGGACATACAACAGATCATCATGCAAATCAAGGATTTCCTTCGAAAAAAAAAAAAGGTACACACGGGTGTTTTTTCTCTCGCATGTAACATTTCTATCCATTCGGTTAATAAATTTATTTTAATAAGCTTTCGCCATCATATTTTTTCTTACGTATTAAATTGGCTGCTCGCTTGCCTTTGGGAAAAAAAAGATGATGGTTAGAGATTGTAAATTATCATAAGCGTCCCTTCTTTGTTGTTTTTCTAGGCCTGATAGTCTTGAAAATGTGCATGATATACGCACACATTATCAAGGTGTGTTTGGTAGGGCTCCTCCCCAAGGGCTCCTCTAGAGGAGCCGAGCTGTTCTCCTTTTTCCACCAAAACGACTCGAATAGGGCCTCAGTCACTAGTTGATGGACCAATGTGACCAATGCAAATAAAAAAAAATACAGATCTGTAATTGATTAGTTTGTTAATACGTTACTAGGTCTAATAAGATTATAGCCCGTGCGAGAGCAAGGGTTGATGGACCAATGTGATCAATGCAAATACAAAGTATCACCCACCTCATAAGGAGAAAATCGATTCAATTATTACTAAGTTTGTGAGGTGCAGTTTTCCTTGTAATATTTGTAATTCACCTTAGAATTTCACTCGCAATATGTTGTTAATAATTAGAAAACAATTACGAGAAAAATACTTTTAAAAATTACTGATATAGAACTACTCATTCTGCACCACTATGCCTAATTGTTGTGTAAAATGTAACCAAGTTTCGATGCGGATTTACATGTGTGCACTATAATTTTGTTGCCTAAAGTATAGTTGTTAAATATTCTACGATGTGTGCACTATAATTTTCTTTGAGCTTAAATTGTGTTCTTCTGTACTAAATTGTTTAATCAAATCATGCAACAGGTATCTAGTTGTTATCGACGATATATGGGATGTGAAAACATGGGAAACAATTAAGTGTGCACTGACAAATAATAGTTGTGGTAGTGTGATAATAACCACAACTTCGGATACATGATGTGGCCAAAGCATGTTGCTCATTATATCCTGATGGTTGGGTTTACCATCCAAAGCCTCTTGAAAAACATAACTCAAAAAAGGCTGTTCCATAACGAGAATATTTGGTCCCGGGAATGAATGCCCGAATACCTAAAAAGAAGTCTCGATAAGATCTTGAAGAAATGTGGAGGCTTACCATTGGCCATTATTACAATATCTGGTTTGTTAGCTAACAAAGCACGGAATGGAGTTCACTCAGTCATAGAGTGGGATCAAGTTCAAACTTCTATTGGTCGTGGACTTGAGAGAGATTCAACCGTGGAGGGAATGATGGGAATATTATCACTTAGTTACTATGATCTTCCTTCTCATTTAAAGGCCTGCCTATTATATCTTAGCATACTTCCTGAAGATTATGTAATTGGTAAGAGTCAGTTAGTACGGCTATGGGTTGCAGAGGGGTTCATTCCTGCCGAATCTACATGCACCTTGTATGAGTTAGGGGAGAAGTCTTTTACTGAGCTCATCAATAGAAATTTAATCCTTCCAAAGGAAATAAGTGACTGGACTGGAGAGGTGGTCAGCTGTCATCTCCATGATACAATTCTTGACTTCATCGTGTGCAAGTCCACTGAAGACAACTTTGTTACAGTACATGGTATCCCAAGACTAACACCTCCACCAGGAATCAAGGTTCGTCGATTGACTCTACATGGTAAAATTGATGGAGATGTGACCATACACTCGAACCAAAATTATGCAAATGTTCGGTCAATTATTAGTTTTGGATTCCCCTGTTCCTTGTTGGGTTTTAGATTCTTGCGTGTCCTGGACTTCACGCTGTCGGGGATTAGAAAACCATCTTCTTGCAAACATTGGAGAATTACTCCAGCTGAGGTATTTGAGCCTCAGGAATACAGGGATAACTGAGCTCCCAGAACAGATCGGAGCGCTACAGTATTTGGAAACACTTGACATAAGGGACTGCATCATATTCCATTTACCAACAGCTATAGTTCGACTAAAAAGACTTGTCAACCTACTGACTCATTGGAGCACAAAGTGCTTTCCCAGTGGAATTAAAAACATGCAGGCATTGGAGGAGTTAAATTCAGCAATTGACATAAATGCAGCATCTGTTTGTGTTGAAGAAATTGGCAATTTAACCAAAATGAGGCATCTGGTTATATTATTCCTTTCCAATTCTGGTATTTTTGACAAGGATTACGTGGATCTTATTAAAAAGATGGTTTCTTTTTTTTTCAACAGCTAAATAAGCTTCAAACTTTGGACGTACAATTTTATCATTATTATTTAAGTGCTAAGATGGATCATATTGCCGGGGTATCCGAGTCCCGAGATTTTTTTAGGAGCTACTAACTCCTTTGATGGAGATGACATCATCCTTGAGGTGCCGTGGTGCTCTGCTAGCCTAAGAAAGCTTGTTCTCAAGATGAATCCCATGCCAACGGTGCCAAGCTGGATGAAGTCACTTGTCAACATCGAAGAATTACAGCTGAGAATAAAGAAATTGGATCAGGGAAGTCTTTGTATTCTTGGTGACCTACCAGTTCTTGTCGATCTAACACTGGAGATAGTGAACAACGTTGAAGACATACCCTCAACATACAAGCAACGACCTGTTGTCAGCAACAGGTATGGATACAGAAGCTTGAGGCATTTCACCGCCTATTCATTGGGTCGGCGCCCCAGTATCCCCATGCTGACGTTTGAAGCTGGATCCATGCCAAAGCTGGAAGAATTCCATGTTGAATTTGATGTGGATATAACAATTTCTGTGAGTAATGGTCGTCTTGATTTTGGTCTGAAGCATCTCTCCCAACTCACGAAGGTTCATTGTAATATGTTCGGCACCAAACTGAATATTTTGCGTGTAGAAGCTGCCATTCAAAAAGAACTTGAGAACCACCCAAAGCTTCCATATTTCCAAAACTTCCACCACCCTTCAACTGCAGCAGCACTGGCACTACCCACTGACCTCTCCTTCACCATCCACCATCACGGCGCCTCCCCTGACCCCGGCCATGCACATGGCCAGCGACAGCGCCGATCCAAAGCTCGCCAGGGTGCCACCATCCATGGACGAGAATTGGTAGAGGGTGCACTACATATTCCTGATCGCGTCACGGGAACATCAGGTACGTACAGTACAGAGTACAGCTTGTATCTATTACATTTCCATGGTGTGTTCTTTGAGCTTTGTATGTTCTAAACTTGGCTCTGCGGCCCCTGAGGTTGGAAACAATTCCATTTTCTAAAGAAAAAGCTTCAAACGTTTTGATGTTGCACGCTTTACATGTTCCATTTTCTAACAGAAACTTGACAATGCTGTTGGCTAGCTTACATTTTAATCATTTGGCAGGGGCTGCCCCATCAGCACCCTTTGATGTCCTGGGGCATCGCCTCGTTGCTGCTCCTCAGCAACAGGAGGCACTGGTGCCGCCGTGCTTCACATATTCAGTTCTGGATCATCTCCCCATGCTGAAGCTGAACGACACGGAATGGACTGTTACAGGCCGTTGCAACATGACAATGCCTTAAGCAGTGCCTTCGATGGGCTTTCTTTGCGCGACGATCATCCTGGATCCAGTGCCACGGCTGTTGAAGCAGCCTCCTTGGACACCGGTAATATATTCCTCTATTCTGCTTGCTCTCGGACTGGTGGGTCGACCAGTAGCATTTGTAAGCCTCAACTATTTGTTAGTTCACTAGTCCTAGTCCATAGTCTATAGTAGTACTTGTTAGTCCTTGGATTCAAATATGACTGAACAAATCACTAGTCACCTAACTATTAGTCAGCTAATCACTAGTCCTAGTTTATCCAAAACAAGCCCTTAATTATTTGGCACTCCATTCTCCTTTTGTTCTGAATACACTGGACTCATTTCTTCCTTTATGCTTTTGGATTTATGGGATGTGCTTCTTAGTATATACTAGTCCATGAACCCATGATCTTGAATGGGCTAATATTTTAGATACATAAGCATTAGTTTTTGCTTTTTATATACTAGTCCATCAATGTATGCTCTTGTACGAGATAGTATCTTGGGATACGTAAACATTAGCTTTTTAATACATTTCACTAACAAAATTATTTATATAAAGTTGCATATTTTTCTCTATTCATTTTCGACAATTGGTATAACAGATACTCGATAGTCTCTATCTGTTATTTTTAACTTATAAATCACTAATCTATATATGTTTTTCATCCATATCCATAATTTTTTATTTACACATTACTGATATATATTTTCTCATCTATATCTATATTTTTTTTTTTTGTTTACATGACACTTCTGCATATCTTCAACATGCATTTAGTTGGAATCTTAGCTTAAACTATGCTAGCTCCTGTTGCACCACATATCTTTTATTCAACATTTTCATTTTTATTTTCAAAATATTATAGTTCATAGGTTACGCTCTTGTTGTTATAATGGCATAAATGGGTAGCTCAGCAGCTCGCACCACGACACTTGAACTTTAATCATTTTGCAGGGGCTTCCCCATCACCCTCTGATGTTCCAGGGCCTCCACTCATTGCTGCTCCTCAGCAACAGGGAGCATTCGTGCCGTCATGCTTCAAATTCAGTTCGGGATCACCTGCCAACGCTGAACCTGAACAACAGCCAATGGGCTCTTACAAGCCATCGCAACATAACGATGCGGCAAATGCTTTCAGAAGCGCCTTCGACGGGCTTTCCTTGGGCAACGACCACCCTGGCCCCAGTGCCACAGCTGTCGAATCAGCCTCCTCAGACACTGGTAATGTTTTCCACAGATTCACCAATGAGTCTCCTATCTTTTTGAAATGTTAGTATTTGCAGTTCTTTTCTCCTCTTGTTCTGAATGTACTAGCCACTTGTCTTCCTTACTGCTTTCGACTTGTGGGATTTGCTTACTTTGCTAGTCTATTAGAAGCTAATGGAGAGTGGATTGTAGTAACCTAACCCGGCAATCTAGTTTAATAATTTGTTAAAGGTCCGTGTGGAAATAAAGCTGCCCTTTTGTTTTTTTAGATAAGGGAACAAAGTTCCAGCCTCTACCATTCGAAAATGGTACGTAACTGAGCAACACATTACAAAAAAAAAAAAGCCATTAGGAAAACTCTATGCCAAAAGGCAAGACACACCCAACTGAAAACAAGACAATCTTCAACTCAACTAGTGAGGTCGAATCCCAAAAGGTAAATCTAGATGGCAATACGGTTTGTGAATTTCCAACCTAACTTTGCAAAAACTAGCATGATCAAAGTCTCCCATCTTTTGCATCCTTCATTGAAGAGCGGGCGATTCTCCTCCTCCTATGTAGCATGGACCACTCGACGGATCCAGATGCGTTGCCCTGAAAATTACCTGTATAAAGATATTAGTTTTAGCTTTGTTGAACACTATCTCATTCCTATTCAACCATATTGCCCAACATATATAATGCAGTTGCTCCTAACAATATTTGATTTCAAAGCTTTGGATTTAATCCGTGCAACCAAAAACCAAACATGTTTGCAATGCTACCTTTTGTTTCAGCTTAGAATTGTCAAAAAGGGCTTAGTGAGTTCTACATACACCCGTAATATATTCCTCTATTCTGCTTGCTCTCGGACTGGTGGGTCGACCAGTAGCATTTCCAATCCTCAATTATTTGTTAGTTCACACTAGTCCTGGTCCATACAATCCAACTATTCTGGGCTGACAACTAGTTGTAGTCTATAGTAGTACTTGTTAGTCCTTGGATTCAAATATGACCCAAGTAATCACTAGTCACCTAACTACTAGTCAGCTAATCAGTAGTCCTAGTTTATCCAAACAAGCCCTTAATTATTTGGCACTGCATTCTCCTTTTTCGTTCTGAATATACTGGACACATTTCTTCCATATCCATAATTTTTTTATTTACAAATTACTGGTCTATATATTTTTTCATCTATATCTATATATATATTTTTTGTTTACATGACATATCTACAACTTGTATTTAGTTGGAATCTTAGCTTAAACTATGGTAGCTATTGTTGCACCACATAACCTTTATTCAAAATTTTTTTTTTTTATTTTCAAAATATTATAGTTCGTAGGTTACCTCCTTGTTCTTATAATGGCATAAATGGGTAGACCAGGACAACTTGAACTTTAATCCTTTTGCAGGGCCTGCCCCAGCACCCTCTGATGTTCTGGGGCCTCCACTCATTGCTGCTCCTCAGCAACAGGGATCATTCGTGCCTCCATGCTTCACATTCAGTTCCAGATCACCTCCCAATGCTTTCAGAAGCGCCAAGCGCCTTTGACGGGCTTTCCTTGGGCAACGACCACCCTGGCCCCAGTGCCACGGCTGTCGAATCAGCCTCCCCGGACACTGGTAATGTTTTCCTCTGTTCTACTTCCTCTGATGAGTCTCCTATCTTTTGTAATGTTAGTATTTGTCGTGCTTTCTCCTCCTCTTGTTCTGAATGTACTGGCCACGGTTGTCTTCCTTACTGCTTTTGACTTGTGGCGTGTGCAGTGTGCTTACTATATATTCTGCCTAGACTAGTAAGGGGAAATCTTAAAACTAGCATTGTATATATATAGCAGGGTTTAATTCTGCACTGTAGCCCAAATTTATTTATCTCTAATAAAGTGGAAAATACTGCACATAAAGCAAACCTCACTCCCCTGGCATATGTATTTTGCTACAGTGTTACAAGCTAATGGAGAGTGAGTCGTAATAAACCTAAACCGGCAATCCAGTTTTGTTAAAGTTCGTATGGAAATAAAGGTGGCCTTCTGTTTCGACTTATAGAATTGTAAAAAAGGCACAACCCAAAATCCTAAGCTAAAACAAATTTGGAGAGTTGTACATATACAAGTTTTGTTTAGACTAGAACCGAATTCGGGCGTCTAATTTGTACAATGGCTTTTGCACAACTCTGAAAGCAGTGGAGAAATCGGAGAGAGACCCTTCTTTCTGAGAAGCAAAATTCAAAAGTCACCTATATTTGTTTGAAAAGCCATATCGTCTTTCAAAAATAACGTTTCCTGACAAGCTAGCTTCTTACAACTTGTGGCAGGAACTCAAACAAACGGGCCCATACGTAGGATCTTGGTGCCAAGGAGGAGGAGGAGGGGTCGTCAGGAAGAACAGCAAAGTGATCAATAACCTCGTCGCCCTCCTGTTCCATCACCTCGATCGATCATGTACTTGCAGTGGCCGATCAGTGTACGTCCGCCTTGAGACTGAGGAAGGCATCGCCTCCGTCGTTGTCCTTGGGACGCAGGAGAGGGAGAGTATGTACGCCGGAATTCTCGATCGTGGTTTCCAGACATGCTCATATCTGAATCGTTTCGTATGGAAGATTCAAGCTTGCTCAGTTGTACTTCTTTGCAGCGCTGTGGCTGCGTCTATTTAGTATGCATGAACTATGTATGTCGGTTTTGAAAACAGTTTGAGACACCATATCGTTGTTTATTTAGAATAAATTTTACAATAAGATCAATATATTTTTTTCTTAACCTTTTGTTTTATTGTTCAAAACGAATCGGCATTTCTTACATACTATTTCAGCATTTTGATAATGCATTCCTATGCCGTGTTCAGAAAATCCAAAGCCTTCAAATTTTCACACAAATGGTCTTAAGCTTTCAAAAATTTTGAATCAATTCATCCACGCCGTCAACCTTTTCCCCATTTTTTAAATTTAAAAAAATTGGACCGTGTCGCATACCAAATTGTTGTTGAGCCCGCACGGACGGACGGTTAGTTGGGCCATCTGGGCTGTTTGATCTCGTTGCTGCTGGTTTCTCACCTTCCAGCCTTTTTATAAGTTTTCATTCATGTACCAAGGCCCAACTGGCGGCCTTCGTTGATTTGCTCATTCAGTCTAGTAAAAGCTGTTTTGGCGGGAAAAGGGTGATTAGCTAGTGAAAGCGTGCATTGCTGCCTGGTTAGCAGCCTCATGTACAACATAGTCGATGTGGCAGTTTGATATCGGTTCAAGTACTCCCTACGCCCCCATATAAAAACATTTTCTACTCAATTATTACACATTCATAAATTTAACCAACTTCATTATAAGAAGGAATATCAATATTTACAGGACCAAATAGTACATACGTTGGAAAAATAATTTTACTAATTCTATGTCATGAATAATGATGTCCTTTTTCTATCAATTTTAGAAAATCATAAAAAAATTGACTCAAGAATACTCGATAAGTTGATTTATTTGAGTGCTGATGAGATCGTAGTGCATGATGTCAGAATCTATCTATCGGTATCACTTGATGTCAGAAACTAGATTCTGAAGACTACCATTCATTTCTTCTCTGAAGCAGGTAGAGAACAACAACGTTTTTTTTTTTTTTTGACAAGAAGGTAGAGAACAACGTTGGGCATGTGGCAACGGAACAACACGCCGCGCAACAACCAAGAACAACACACCACATGTGCAGCGCAGAGATTGAAGGCGAAATCAACCCAACATGAGGAGCAGTCCGCGGAAATCAACATGAGCGGTAGGCTGAACTGAACATCTCTGGCATGTCCTGGGGCAACTGTAATTTCCTTTTGACCACAAGTATGACCTACAAATAGGTGAGGGTCATTATTGTTTCAGTTGATAAATTAATGGACGTTTGCTCTTTAATTTTATTCCCGTTCCAGTTACTGTGCCGCTTTAAGTAACCTTCATTTTTTTTCTCATCTCCCGTGGGGCACCCTTGGCCTCCTGCCCTCCTCTGCGCTATTCCGTAGCAAGGGCAGGAGGCAAAGCGAGTCCCTGACAATTATAGCACCATGTTCCATCGCGCGCCCCAAGGTAAGCAGAAGACCCCTGGCATGTCCTGGGGCAACTGTAATTTCCTCTTTACCACAAGTATGGCATACAAATACCTAAGGGTCATTATTGTTTCAGTTGACAAATTAATGACCATTTACTCTTTAATTTTATTCCCATCCCAGTTCTGTGCCGCTTTTAGTAACCTTCATTTTCCTTCATCCCGTGGGACACCCCTGGCCTCCTGCCCTTCTCTACGCTATTCCGTAGCGAGGGTAGGAGGCAGAGCGAGTACCCCACAACCGGAGCACCACGTTCCATCACGTGCAGCAAGGTGATATATGGAACCATCGTCTGACCTCCGTTGTCGAAGCCTGGGGTGACCATACCACACAAGCCACTCTACACCGCCACCGGGGCAACATTGGCTCCGGGAATAACAATCCCAGGAGGCGCCATATTCGCAACAAAACCACCGCCCGACAAATAGCCTTCATTGTGATGGCCGGCAATAGTGTCACATCACATGACAAATCATGAGACGAGGAACCTGCAGTCAGGACTCCCCAACCCATGTGATGAGGAGTTGAAAAACCAGACTTGTTCTCGCCAAATGGCTGATTAAGATAATTTTTCCATTTGATCTGTCTTCACGATGTACCTATATATGTCCTGATTTTAAAATGTGCAAGTGGATTTGGTTCCATCCTTTTGGCTCACCTTATATGTTTGGTAAGAGACGAATGGTGCCATGAAACATATTCTCTTTATAAGTTGTATGGCATCGATGCCATACCAAACATACAAGTCCTTACAATATATGGCAAATATAACTCAAACAAATATAACAACTTGTTCCACAAGACCACAACTGATCGGTTGTTGGAGTTTGGCACTCTTGCTTACACAAAAATATTGTTAACCCTGTCATAGTGGTTCTCGTCTTTAATTCGTCCTGCGGTTTCTTGACAATAGAAAAAAAGAACATGGTTGTTTGTTTGCGTGCGTGATTTCGGAAAAAAAAAAAAATGGCGTGGCAGTTGAAAGCTTTTGGACAAATGTATGTAGTCTTGGGACAATAATAAAAGTTAAAACGAAGGTGATAGGCAGCTTAGCAGATTTTGAGTCCCACCAGAGCTAGTTGTTCATGTGCAGTTTCAGCCACCTGTGTTGTTTCTTCTCCAAAATATTATTATTGACTGACTCATTTATTTGGTCAATAATATTATTTTGAAATGTGCAAGTGGATTTTGTTCCATCGTTTGGTCTCACCTTAGGCTTCGTTTGGCTGCTCATGTTATAGGGAGGATCGGTCACCAAATCTGACTTGCCGTGGTTTGTACCCCATGCTAGTATGGATGGACTCGGGACTCCCACGCTTGGCAGCGGCGTAGCTAGGATTTGAACTATGGTGGTTCAAGTCAAAATATAGGGCTCCATGTTTGTAAATAGTTTTGACTCCTTGCTATAATATTCAAAGAGGTAGAGCTGAAGCCGATGTAACAAAGGGTTCGTTTGGTGCGGCCGCACCGGAGCTGATGGAACCACACCAAACGCTGCGCCAGCAGTGAGCGCTTCCAGTGCCCAACCAGAGAAACCGAAGCCCTTTCTACTGAGGAATCAAAGTCCAAAAAGCTATCTCCAGCACCAGAGCCGTGCAGGAGAAGTGGGAGAAGTCCTCCCAAACGCACCCAAATAATGGCTGCACTGGCTACAGTTTTATTTTAGGAGAGACAAATACAGCTCTTGCTAGAGTACAAGAAGCAAGGGCAGAAGTTCCACTTAACAGAACCTAATCTAGCATGCTTTTTTTTTTTGAAAGAATAGGAGGGGCAAATAATTTTATTAATAGTAAGCAAGCAGATTACAAAAGAGTGTTTAACATAAAGCTAAAAAAACAGAAACAGGAAAGACTAAATTAAGATACAAAGAAGGAAACAAAGAAGATCAAATCAACTACACAAGGTGCTCTAGCCATAATTCAATTTCAGGGAAGTATTTCCTTTTGGCTCTCCACAGGAGTTGTCCAAATTTTTTTTTGAAAAGCTCTAAGCATCTCAAACAATCAGCTGGGAGTCCTCTGAAAATGACATCATTCCTAGCTATCCATATACTCCAGCACATGATAATTATAATCTCCATATAAAAGCTGACCACAAGCTGCTTTCTAAATCTAGCATGTTACTGCAAATACACAATTTGTTGAAACATAAGACAAATACATGGTTTGAACTCTTACAAATAATTTTAAAATATAGTGAACTTTAAATTAATTAAAATCTCTATAATACTTAGTCCAAATTCTAGTGTGGTCCCCAGAGTGACCACCCCTAGCTATTGCTTGGTCCAAAATGGTATTTATTTGGCTGCACTTGTATTGGAGGGGTTTTGGGCTAATCCACACCAACCTAACACCGGAGAGAAATATCTCCACCCAGGGGTTTTGCAACTTGATGCCTGGTGCTCCATCATTGCCGCAGAATGGAAATGGTGGTGGGATTAGCTATCTCCAGATCACAAAATGGTTTATAAATCAGGCAGTGGATTGGACGGGTGGCAAGGATTCACCAAATCCACCGGTGGACCTATTCATTCACATTCACTGAGTATTTCATACACAATTTGCCAAACGAAGCTTTTATATGTTTGTTATAAGAGTCAAATGATGCCATCAAACGTATTCTTGTTATAAGCTGTAGACATCGACGCCATACCAAGCATACAAGTCCTTCCAATACATAGCAAATGTACTTTAATTAAAGAAAAATAACAAGTTGTTCCAGCAGACAAGAACTCATCGGTTTGGAGTCTCGCTATTCTTCGTCCTTCTTTTTCCTTGGACGGCTTAATTATTATATACAAAACAAATAATGTGGACCCTGTTATAGTCTTATAGAGGTTCTGGTCTTCGTCCTGCGTGATTGTTTGGTTGCGTGCGTGATTTCAAGAGAAAAAAATGCCATGGCAGTTGAAAGCTTTTGGACCATATTCTAGTTGTGTGTCTTTTAGTTTGGCTAGTTTTGTTTTTCTTATTGTCACAAATGGACAATTTGTGATGCTGCCCTGCTGCTTCTCACTGCACATTTTTTATTCCGATTCTTGAAAACTGGCTGATTATAATGCTTACCAGCACATTGGGCGACATCTTGGACAACTATATAGTATAAATAAAAATAAAAAATGCTCAGTTGGACACAGGGAGGTCTTCTTTTCCTACTACTTTCCCACCATGACCCAGGCCCCTTCGTCATTCCTCCCCTGAGAGACTGAGAGTTGAGACCTCTCTCCCAAAACACAATCTCCTCTCTGCTTCCAAATCCATGGTGAGAGCATAATAAGGCCGGCCTGTGGAGAATCCGTTTTACAGACCTACTGGCTCATCTCATTCCCATCCACACAGCCACCCTAACTGAACCCAACAAAAGCTTTGAGCTTGTGTATTCTACTAGCGGCCATGCCGGACTTCCTGGTGAGCGCAGCAACGGGGGCCTTGGGCCCTGTCCTAAATAAGCTTGCTGCTATGCTCGGCGACGAGTACAAGCGTTTCAAAGGTGTGCGTGGTGAGGTCAAGTTTGTCATTCAAGAATTGGAAGCCATGCACGCGTTCCTACTCAAGAAATCTGAGGAGGAGAATCCTGATGCCCAAGACATAGTGTGGATGAAGGAGGTCCGGGAGCTCTCCTACGACATCGAGGACAGCCTCGATGACTTCAGAGTCCGTGTTGATGATGACTCGGCTAAACCAGATGGCTTCATCGACAAATGCAAGAATCTACTAGACAAGACCAAGGCCCGCCGTCCGGTTCCAAGGAGATTGAAAAGCTGAAAGGCCAAGTCAAGGAGGTGAATGAAAGGAATGCGAGATACAAGGTCTACGACACTGCCTTGAAAACAAGCAAAGTGACCGTGGATCGAAGATCTCTTGCCATATTTGAGGATGCTTCGAGGCTCGTGGGGATTGATCAACCAAAACAAGAGGTAATTTCATTTCTGATGAAGGAGGATAGAGATATTTCATTGCAACAACCGAAGATTGTCTCTATTGTGGGAATTGGTGGAATTGGAAAGACAACTCTTGCAAGCAGAGTGTATGAAAGAGCTGAAGGGTCAATTCAAGTGCCGAAGTTTTCTTGTCGGTGTCACGGAATCCTCGACATCTTTGTGATTTTGAGAACTATTCTCATCGAGGTGAGAGGTCGAGATTGTTATAAGACAGACATACAGCAGATCATCATGGAAATCAAGGATTTCCTTCGGACAAAAAAGGTACCCACAAGTGTTTTCTTTTGCATTTTTAATTGTTCGGTTAACAAATTTATTTTAATAAGCTCGGCCATCATATTTTCTTCTATATGAAATTGGTTGCTTCTCTTTTGAAAAAAAAAAAAAGATGGTTAGAGGGATAGTCAAATTATCATAAATGCTCTTTTTTTTTGTTGTTGTTGTTGTATCTAGGTGTGGTAGTCTTGAAAACGTGCATGGTACATGTACAAAGTAACAGGGTGTGTTTCATAGGGCTCCTCTAGAGAAGCTAGAGCCGTTTCTCCTTTTTCCACTAAAAACAGCTCTAAACGGCTCCTCTTACTAAACCGTTTGATATGACTCTTTTGAAGGAGCCGGACGAAGCCCTACCAAACAAGGCCGCACTCACTTGCTAAAGGGAAAATTTCTTAAATTATCACTAAGAGCATTTATAAGGCCTAATTTTATTTTTTCACTTGTAATAAATTAAAGTTCAATTAAGAACTCTCAATGTATTTCTGAAAATTAGGGGAAAAAATTACCATCTTTTTGTAGTATAAATCTAATACTACAGTTTTTAACTGCACTGTCTTGCCTAATTTTTCAGTCAAATGTACCAAAGTTTTTATTGAGAAATACCAGTGGTATCTATATTTTTGTTCTGCCTATATGTTCTAAAGGTTCTTAAGTGAGTTGTCATTACAAATATATAAACAAGAAACTATTGCCAAGCATGTATAGGAAAAAAAAAATTTGGAAAATGATAAAAAAGTATATAGACCTGTAATTGATAAGTTTGTTAATACGTTACTATATCTTATAAGATTATAGCGAGTGCAAGAGCATGGGTTTCATGGACCAATGTGACCAATGCAAATACAAATAATCACTCATCTAATAAGGAGAAAATCCATTAAATTATTAGTAAGTTTGTGAGGTGCAGTTTGCACGCTAATAATTGGTAATTCATCTTAGAATTTTCATCGCAATATGTTGTTAATAATTAGGAAACAATTACAAGAAAAATATTTTAAAAATTACTGATATAGTACTACTCCTTCTGCACGACTATGCCTAATTGTCGTGTAAAATGTAACAATGTTTTGATGTAGACTTACATGTGTGCACTGTAATTTTGTTGCCTAAAGTATAGTTCTTAAATATTTTGCGATGAGTGGAATATTTTTCTTTGAGCTTAAATTGTGTTCTATCGTACTAAACTGTTCTATCAAATCATGCCATAGGTATCTAGTTGTTGTTGACGATGTATGGGATGTGAAAACATGGGAAACAATTAAGTGTGCACTGCCAAACAATAGTTGTGGTAGTGTGATAATAACCACAACTCGGATACATGATGTGGCCAAAGCATGTTGCTCCTTATATCCCGATGGTTGGGTTTACCAACCAAATCCTCTTGAAGAACATGACTCAAAAAAAGGTTGTTCCGAGAACAGAATATTTGGTCCCAAGAATGAATGCCTAGAATACCTAAAAGAAGTTTCAGATAAGATCTTGAAGAAATGTGGAGGTTTACCACTGGCCATCACTACAATATCTGGTTTGTTAGCTAACAAAGCACGGAACGGAGTTCACTCACTCACAGAGTGGGTTCATGTTCAAACTTCGATTGGTCGTGGGACTTAAGAGAGATTCGACTGTGGAGGGAATGCTGGGAATATTATCACTCGGTTACTATGATCTTCCTTCTCATTTAAAAGCATGCCTATTATATCTTAGTATATTCCCGTAAGATTATGAAATTTGGAAAGGCCGTTTAGTACAGCTATGGGTTGCAGAGGGGCTCATTCCTGCTGAATCTACATGCACCTTGTATGAGTCAGGGGAGAAGTCTTTTACTGAGCTTATCAATAGAAATTTAGTCCTTCCAAAGGAAATAAGTGAATGGACGGGTGAGGTGGTCAGCTGTCGTCTCCATGATACAATTCTTGACTTCATCGTGTGCAAGTCCACTGAAGACAACTTTGTAACAGTACATGGTGACCCAAGACTAACACCTCCACCAGGAATTAAGATTCGTCGATTGAGTCTGCAAGGTAAAATTGATGGAGATGTGACCGTACACTTGAGCCAAAATTATGCAAATGTCCGATCAGTTTTTAGTTTTGGATTCCCCTGTTCCTTGTTGGGTCTTAGATTCTTGCGTGTCCTGGACTTCAAGGGAAAATTATTAGAAAACCATCATCTTGCGAACATTGGAGAATTACTCCAGCTGAGGTATTTGAGCCTCAGGGCAACATCAATAACTGAGCTCCCAGAACAGATCGGAGCGCTACAGTATTTGGAAACACTTGACATAAGGTACTGCGACATTTCCCAAATACCAACAGTTATAGTTGGATTAAAAAGACTTGTCAACCTACTGATGAGTCCTCGGAAGCTAAACTGCTTTCCCAGTGGAATTAAAAACATGCAGGCATTGGAGGAGTTAAATTCACTAGCAATTGACATAAAGGAAGCATATGTTTTTGTTGAAGAAATTGGCGATTTAACCAAAATGAGGCATCTGGGTATATTATTCCGTTCCAATTCTGGTATTATTGACAAGGAAAGATACGTGGATCTTATAAAAAAGATGGTTTCTTCTTTTCAACAGCTAAATAAGCTTCAAACATTAACAGTACGATTTGATAATTGTAAAGCAGGGGATGCTGCCATGTTTGATGGAGATGACGTCATCGTTGAGGTACCGTGGTGCTCTGCTAGCCTAAGAACGCTGGTTTTCATGTTGAGCCCCATGTCAAGGGTGCCATGCTGGATGAAGTCACTTGTCAACTTGGAAGACTTATATATGAGAATAAAGAAATTGGATCAGGAAAGCCTTTGTATTCTTGGTGACCTACCAGTTCTGGTCGTTCTAACACTGGAGATACTAAACAACGTTGAAGACATACCCTCGACATGCAAACAACGACTTGTTGTCAGCAACAGGTATGGATACAGAAGCTTGAGGCATATCTGGGTAGCCGCCCATAAAAAGGGTAGGAGCCCCTGTATCCCCATGCTGACGTTTGAAGCTGGATCCATGCCAAAGCTGGAAGAACTCCATGTTGATTTTGATGCAGACATAACAATTTCTGTGAGTAATGGTGGTCTTGATTTTGGTGTCAAGCATCTCTCCCAACTCAAGAAGGTCAAGTGTGGTATGTTCGGCACCAAACTGAATATTTTGCGTGTAGAAGTTGCCATTGAGAAAGAACTTGTCAACCACCCGAAGCTTCCACGTTTTAAAAACGATCATCGAGGTTCAACTGAAGGCGAGAGGAGCAACAGAGAACGCCTAAGGCCACGAAGACGCAACCAGTCAACAGTTCACACAACACAGTCAAAGCCACCTTCCATAGCTGACTTGTCTGAACCGGAAGATTTTCAGGAGCCAGAAGACGTTGTCGTCATCTGCACTACAGGTATGGTTGGGTTCTTCATCTGAAACTGAAACATGCATCCCAAGTTTTCTCTTATTTCTCATTGTGTTTCATCACCTTAAATGATACCAGTTGTCGCTGCTATTGCTAATAAAATCGTCATCTGTTTATGCAAATCTGCAGGTGATGACAAGACGAGCTCCTTCACTGCGGCCGACAATGGCCAGTCATTGACTGGAGCACTGCCACTCCCCACGGAGCTCTCCTTCACCATCCACCATCATGGCGCCTCCACTGAAACTGGCCGTCGCCATGGCCAGCAACGGCGCCGATCTGAAGCTCGTCAGGGTGCCAAGGGAACATCAGGTACGCACAGCTTATATATATTTGCCTACCAAACAACTGATCCAGGGTGCATTTTATTAGATTATTCCTTCAGCTTTGTATGTTGTAAACTTGGCTGTCTGTGTGCGATTGCAGAGACTGGAAACAAAAACAATTCCATTTTCTAGGGTCGAGCGTCTTACACGGTCCATGTTCAAAACAGAAATATGACAATGTTGTTGGCCTAAACTTTAATCCTTTGGCAGGGGCCGCCCCAGCAACCTCTGCTCTTCTGGGACCTCGACTCATTGCTGCTCCTCAGCAACAGGAGACATTCTCTCCGCCGTGCTTCACATTCGCTTCTGGATCACCTCCCAATGCTGAGCACCTAGCAAATGCCTTCACCAGTGCCTTCAACGGGCTTTCCGTGTGTGATGACCACCCTGGTTCTAGTGCTACAGCTGTCAAAGCAGCCTCCTCGGACACCGGTAATGTTTTCCTCTGTTCTACTTGCTGTGGGTCTCCTCTGTTTTGAAAGTAAATTATTTTACAGTTCATTCTGCAGATATTCTGAATCTGCTTATATATTCCGTATAGCCCACATTCATTATCTCTAATAAATAAAGGAAAATACTAAGCCACTCAAAATTAATGTCTTATGCTTAAGCATCTGCATAAATTCTTTAACTTGTTTGGGACAAATATTATCTCCATGGGAAATTGCCATGACTTTTCTCTTATTTTCTCATTGAGTTTCATCGCCTTAAATGATACAACTTGTGCCACTCCTATTAGCTTGATTTTTTTTATACCACTTGTGCACTTGACAAAAACTTGACAATGCCCTTAGATTGTTTTTTTTTACAAGAGTTAGCTTGAATTTTAATCATCTGTCAGGGGCTGCCCCAATCTCTGATATTCTGGGGCCTCAACACATTGCTGCTGCATTAGTTGCACCATGCTTCACGTTCAGTTCTGGATCACCACCCATCGCTGAAGCTGAGCAACAGGCAATGGACAGTTATGAGCCATCACAACATGACGACCAAGTAAATGCCTTCAGCAGCACCTTCAACGGCCTTTCCTTGCACGATGACCACCCTGGTTCCAGTGTCATATCTGTTGAAGCAGCCTCGTCAGGCGCCGGTAATGTGTTGCTCTGTTCTGCTTGCTCTGCTCTGGGGTCTCTTCTCTTTTGAAAATTTCATACCAATATTTGCAGTGCACTCTCTTGTTTTTGTGAATGTATTGGCCACATATCTTTCTTACTGCATTTGTTTGCTTTTTTTTTTTTGAGAATGAAAGCTTTATTGATTTCAAGATCATTACAGAGATGACACAAAACCTTGAAACACTTCCAGCCTCTATATATCAAGCATACACACAGCCTTACAGAAGATCATAAAATAGAAAGACAAACTAATGACACTCAATCCGAAGACAAGACTACCACACATGTGCCCGGGTAATAATGTATATTTAAGTCCATGGTAAAAACTACGTATCTAGAAAAGGCCTATGTCTTGTAATTTGGGGGAGTACTAGGGGAAAATATGTACTACATTACAGTCAGACACCTGCAGTCAGATAGATGCAACTGGACAGAGGATTGTAATAACCCTAGCCCGGCAAGATAGTTTGTTAAATTATGTGTAGAAATAAAGCTGCTTCTTTGTTTTATTTTTGCCTTCAATTGTAAAAAGGCTCTTAGTGAAAATATACCCAGGTCCACAAAACCAAATAGGGCTTTCGGGATTCCAACATACGCAATTTGTTTTTATATCAGAACAGAAAAATATCATGTCCGTCTCAATCTCTTTAGAGGAGGATGACAACCATGTTAAGCATTGATCCATTGATGGTGTCCATGACCTTGCTTAAATTGTAATGGCTTCCGCAATTTTCAATTAAGAAGTGGCAAATCGAAGTCCCTCTCTAAGAAGCAAGTTCCAAAAATATTTTCCTCAAAAGCCATCTTGTTTCGTTGTCTTTTCTGATAAGCTAGTTTCTTGCGACTTTTGACAGAACAACCTCAGGCAAAAAGGCTGTGCGTAGGATCTTCATGCCAAGGAGGAGGAGGAGGAGGAGGAGGTCGTCAAGAAGAACAGTAAAGTGATCAATAGTCAAGCTGCTCTCCAGCTCCGTACGTCATCACCTCGATCATGCAAGTACTTGCAGTGGTCAGCGTCTGCCAAATTCCAAACTCTGCTGTTTGGGGTTCGTTCTTGGTCGCGAGTGCACGACATATTCGTTTCTTATAATTACAACGTACTGCATGCATACATACAGAGGACAGTGCCTTGACCCAGCCCATCCTGAAAGATTGTGCTGCATCGTCGCAATCAAATTACTACTATATATACCAAGTCACTGGAGGCCTAAGCTTTTTGTCTCTTGGTTCGTTTGTAAACTTTGTTTGTACTTAAGGTGAAATTTGGTGTAATAAGTACTAGTATGAGTCTGTGTTGTTTGGATATATTCATTCATTTGTGAATGTTGGAGACCAACATATTTATGTTCCTTATACTACTAAATTACTAATAATAATCTGAAAAACCAAGTCAGAGGCTGTGACATTGAGCAGCAACTTGCACACGTACGTCGACTTTGCTTTTGTTCTTGGGCCGTACTTTCTACTTCTTGCAACCTAGGCCATTCGCGTTTTGTGAACCCTGCCTATGTGGTGTGTGGTTACTGTTTCAGCAACGCCCTGTGCTCATGTATTCATTGTGTCAAATTCATTGTGCCATCCCCGTTTTCCATTACTCCTGAAAGCAACGATCTGCCCCAGACGTGGAATGCCGCATTGTGGAGCCATCGATGCAAAAATGTGTCGATCACGCACAAAACGCAACAAGACAGAAGGATGTGCCTCAGAGAAAGTCCTCTGAGATATCGATCCGCTAGCTTCAACACATGACCGGTTGGGGTCAAAGACTGAGGGTGTGCCACTCAATTTGACCGGCAAATGACAAGGGAGAGCAGATGAATCAAGACTATCGACTAAATAGTCGATATCCCACATGCTTAGAAGTTAGAACATAAAACAATGTAAACAGGCATGATCGGCAAATTCTTTGTTTTAGCAGTTGTAAGTAAAGTATAAAAGTCCAAAAATAAAGAGGAAAGACTACGACAGTTTAGCTATTTTGCCACCTATATATTTGAAAACATGCCATGTCAATATACCTTTCATCAAAATCCAATCGATCCTGATTTTATTGCAACTATTGGATCCCACGGAATGCTTCTCCCGACAATAGAACTCTGGAAAAATCTATAGTGCGTAGGGTGCGACCAGCGTTCCAGTTTTCGACTTGAGACTCGGCACCTCGAGAAGCTGATTCTGGTGGTGACGGACTGCTAGCTGCCACCGCACGAGGTAATATTTCCCCGCTGTCAGGTTTCGGATCAAGAACCTGATGGGATACTGGAACTGAATATGGTACCGGTTCAGGATGAACCGGATAGAATTGGAGGAGAATGCAGAAGGAAAAGCAGAGCAAACAGAGCTAGGGACTGAGGATTTCATCGATGGTTCAATCAGTTACAAGACCACGGCCCACTGACTCCAGCTGGCTAACTGAATGACGACTAACAGGCTTGCTAATCCTTGTCTAACTAACCGACTCAAGGCAATGCCTAGCTAGCTGACGGGCGTCAGTCAAGCAAAACTGACGGCATGCGAACTCCTGTAGACCATCCGGCAATAGAGACGTGCCCATCTTCTTCCTGAACCTGACACCTGCCATTTGTTCTATCATGCGCTACCAATTGCCAACAAGAAGGGGATGTGGCTACTAATCAAATAAGCAAACAGTAGGTAACGAGTAACGACAATCTCTTTTTGGGAGAAAATTGAATGGGTTGGACTGTATTTATGATTAGACGGGGATAGATGCAAATTGCAATCATTATATTGACAACATGGTTGAAAATAGCGCAATGGATATCTCAAGAGCTCTTCCCCATTTGTAAAACAAAATAAATAAATAAATATAGCATTAAATCAGTTGGCAGAGATTACATTCTTCCACGAAACCAGATATCAAATGTACGTCAAACGACTCAAACTGACTAAATGAAACCTTGCTACAATTTCCTACCTGAAAATAAAATATCTCTTTTCATTTGTGTCGCCAAACCTATCGATGAATCCTTTGGAAGGGGCCCATTATTGACAAATCATGTACTCCCTCCATCCCAAATTGTAGGTCGTTTGACTTTTTTGACAATAAGTTTGACCACTCGTCGCCTTATTCAAAAATTTGTGCAAAATATCACTTCTTTTGCCGTGGCTTTCTTTATTAATAAAAGTTCTTAAAGAATGACTTAAATTTGACTTTTGTGCAAATTTCTTGAATAAGACGAATGGTCAAACTTGGAGCCAAAAGTCAAACGACTTACAATTTGGGATGGAGGGAGTACTTCATCATGTCGTCTGCATGACCCAATGAAGTTTTTTTTCAGATACAAAATCAAATTGTGCACCCATGGAAACCTTGTTTTCTTAGCCGTCCAGGTCTCCTAGTGAGTCAAGAACATGAGGGCCATTTGCTTAGTGTTTGCATTGCAAAGCTTTTACATGTTAGGTTTTGAATTGGGCTATTTATAACGTATGTACTATTTTTTTGTAATCCAGCGTGTCATTGAAGAAAAAAAAATAACCTGAGGTTGAAAGGAGGCAAGCAGCAGTCCCTGCTGGGCCGTCCGGCCGAAAAAGGCCCACACCCACCCCCACGCCGGTCCTCAACAATGGCCCATTTTGACCCTTAGGCAACCAGGGTCTCCCCGCACAGACATGGAAGCTCGGGCGCTCGGGCGGCGCTCCGCCGTGCTCCACTACTCCCTCCCTCCTCGGCTCCCCTGTCTCTAGCCCCTACGACGGCGGGCGGCCCTGCCCACAGCTGCGCGGCGGTGCCCGGGCGGCCGAGGCACCGAGCGCCCGAGCCGGACAGCCGGTGAGCCATGAGAGGCAAAGACGGCAGCAGGTAGTAAAACATGGATGGGGAGGAGACGAAGCTGGAGCCAGCGATGCTAGCACGGCGAGGTGGTCGGCAGGCGTAACTCCTACTCCATTGAGCCAGAAATCGAAGTAGTATAAGAAAATTGGTACTGTCAAGTGCCATTAGCCCATTATCCATTGCAAATCGTCATTTTTTATTTTGAGGGATTGCAAATTGTTAGTAAATTAAATAGAATAATAGACAGAGATTGATATTTGATTAGTGAAATGGATTTAATGGTTAATTGCTATTGCAGATTTGAAAAGCTTCTTTACTAGTACATACAAATTACGCAAATGGAACCAGCACCTAGCTCATATTTGTTTGTTGAATTATATATTAGAACATAATTGTTATGTGAAATTACAATATAGATATGATATACATATACTAATTGTTTTTTTTTTGACAAGAATACTAACTAATATATTGGTGAAGTTTTGTATCTGTACGTAGTGATCCGCCCTAGCTCATATTTTCGGCTGGTACCGCCACTGCACAAATAGCCTTACATTGCTTACACATTACTATAGATTATAATGTTATCATATTTTAAAGAATCGAGTTTCGTAATTTCTGTTTGTCTATCATTTTAGTGTATTAATTATCCTTGGAATATTTGTTTGAACTAAAAATGTATTCTTGCATACTAAATAGCATTATCAAATCATGTTGTAGGTACATCATTGTAGTCGACGATGTATGGGATGTGGAAACATGGGACACAATTAAGTATGCATTGTCAAGCAATAGTTGTGGAAGTGTGATAATAAGCACAACTCGGATACATGATGTGGCCAAAGCATGTTGCTCATTATTTTCTGATGGTTGGGTTTACAAACCAGAGCCTCTACAAGAACAGGACTCGAAAATATTGTTCCAGAATAGAATATTTGGGCCTGGAAATGATTGCCCAGAAAACCTAAAAGAAGTATCTTATAAGATCTTGAAGAAGTATGGAGGTTTACCATTGGCCATTATTGCAATATCTGGTTTGATA
>JADLZK010000659.1:0-65711 GCA_015847255.1 Hyparrhenia diplandra | reverse complement strand
AGTCAGGCAGAATAATAGTGATCCCATAGGCCATGAGCCTCTGTTTCCAAGTCACCTCCCACTACCGAAATCAGCCTTTTACCGAGGGGCTCAACTGTTTGCCCATAGCCAAAAGTTGGGCTCTCGGCAAACAACATATTTTGCCAGCGTCGAGAAAGAGCCCTCGGCAAACAGAGAGCGCTCGGCAAACACATATGTTTGCCGAGGGCCAAACAATGAGGCACTAGGCAAAGCGTGTATAGTTGCCGAGTTTCTGAGGTGCTCACGCTTGGCAAACAATTCCCTCTCAGCAAAGAATCGTCCGCCGTGAACGCGGACCTGCCGTTAAGTGTTTGCCGAGGGCCGAACGTTAGCGCTCGGCAAACATAAGATTGTCACTGCAAAAAGTTGTCACTGCAAATTAATTCTGAAATAAGCCTCTTGTAGCATAGCAGTATAGCACCATAAGATTGTCACTGCAAAAAGTTGTCATTATTATGGGTATTGAATGAAACTGAGGGATAAATGAGTTCCTAGATATGTCAAGGAACTTGCCCAGGAATATAACTGACTATTTGTCAAGGAAATTGTCATTTAGTAATTGTAGCTGTCAGTTTCATTCTTTCGACACTTTACTGATGTCACCATGTGAACGCCCGTCAAGTATTTTGACTTCTTGCTTATACCATAGCCAGTGCTAACAATACTAGCACCTTCATATTATGATTTTTCTTAGCATAGCTCAATGCAATGTCTTATAATATCTCATACCATTACTACAGCTTTATCTATGGGAAGTTCAAGTGAGTCTCAGCGTGCAGCACTAATATTCTCTCCTATTAGTAAAAAAAAGTGTTTAGCAAGATGCCGTGGGAATGTAGACATTCTATTAACAATTTAAACTAATATTTACAATTAGCTAGTGTCCAGATTATAAGTGAATTATTACTTGTAGAGAAAGGAGCTCTATTAGAAAATGACTACTATCAGAGAAATTACTACTAGCATACATGCCTGTTTAGCTGCATACCTATATGTACTTGCTAAAAAAATTTTCTGAAAGCTTTTTCATTGTTATGTAGGCTGGTACTGATGTACAAGGCGCCAATGAGGTATGCAGCATGTTGCACTCTAATGAACACTATTGCAGATTAAAATAGTGCAATCACCTCCTGTTTCATCAAACATTTAGTAGTACTATTAGTGCCTGAATTCATGTAAGTACTACTACAGCTACTGCTGTTGCTATTACTACTGTTGCTGCTGGTACTCTAGTATGCTCAAAAAGAAAATCCACAACTGCAAATTTAGCGAACTTATATATATCCGTTTCTCTCTAATGAATCAACAGGTTAGCTTGGTAGGGACACTGCGAAGGACAAGAAGATCTGCGTCATGCCGTGCTTAACGAGGAGCTAACCAAGTTGCTGGATCATTCCACCAATGCAAAGGCCAATCAGTCGTAGTGAATCCTAAGTTGGCAACAACTAGCTACTCTCATCCTGTCATTTTAATCACTCCAAGTGCCAGAGCAAGTGATTTTTGTAATATGTTTCTATGCAGAAGTGGTGATTTTGTAATTTTACTACTAAATAAAATTATGTGATCTGGTTTGTTGTATATGCAACAACAGTATAGCTTGATTTGTTTGGATACCAAAGTGTTCAATACTAAAGTATATATGTGTGATATATATATATATATATATAACTGCTATTTAGAATCATGTATTCTAAATACTGTTTAGAGCCACGGCGGCGCCACCCAACTCCGACGTCTCATATGACAACAATAATTCTTAGCCCCACAAAAGTAAATCACGCCATGCATTACTCTTTGGGTCATCAGACATGATTGGTAGTAATTGTTAACTTATAGACGCCCTATAGTAAATACTGAATCCGCAAACGTAAACTCTGTGGGCATCATGAACGGTAATAATTGACTCTTTCATCATACGGCAACCACATATATTGGGGGTTTGCCAAGTGCTATGGCATATGGCACTCGGCAAATAAGGCTTGTTTGTCGAGGGCCAGGATAGAAGGCACTCGGCAAACAATCGTTAATAGCCGTTACTCACGTCAATTCAAAATTTTGTTTGCCGAGTACTTTTACTGACTCTCGGCAAACGTTTGCTGAGTGCCCCATAGAAAGCCCTCGGTAAACCTCTAGTTGCCGACCACTTAGTTGCCTAGCGGGTTATGCCGAGTGTTGCTCTCGGCAAACGGTTTGCCGAGGGTATTTGTGTAAGTACTCAGAGATCTTGTGGGGAAGGAAGGTTCTAATCCTTCTCGTGCCCTCGGGGCTTTCTAAATCATGGTGTCGTGATCTTATTTTTCGCTGAGCTGTGCTCTTTATTCTGTTTTGCCCTTTATTGGTTTTCTGCGATTTCTTTGATTCACGGACCTGTAGTTCAAATTGAGCAATGATTCCTCAGGGATCGCTCAAAGTCTCCATGGTGTATCCCTGTGCCAAGTTTGGGGTCGAGCTGCTTTGTTTTGATTAGTTTTTCTTTCAAGTTTGTGTCCGTCGGCTTTTCTGCTCGTCGGGCTTCTGTCCCTGTTTTTCAGTTGGTGCTTGTGTTCAGGCGTAGGAGAACAAGCAGCAGTGCTGCAGCGCAGAGCGCCTCCCAGCCTTGTGTTCACCCGGTTGTGCTAGTCTGTAAAAATACGATTTCCAGTTCGTGAGTAGTTCCGGTCAATGCGCCAAGCTACAGTGGCTATTTTTGTTTGTCTTTTTCGTTTGCTCTAGTATCTTGCACACGTGGTTTTCTTTGAACAGCTCTGGTCGGTTAGTTTTTGAATTAGCTCTTTACTACATTATAAAAAGTTGCTCGAAACTTGTATGCCACTAAAAAGTTCGTTCGGACCCGTGTGTTATGACAAACTTTCTATCGATACCGATCTATTTCGTATAAATTAGTACTTATATGTTGGTTTGGGAGATATTTTTTGTTTAATTTTTAAAATGGCCGAGATCGATACAAATACAAATGTAGTACCATCGCGATGCATTCCAAAATGGTATACAAGAGATGCGAGAGAGGATACAAGTTTTGATAGGCATGATAGGAATTTTGTTGGACTAGATGGTGAGACCAAGGCAAGTCGCATGATGGGGCTGCTGCCAGATTGGTGTGCACTACAACAACCGTCTATAATGTCTGTTGAGGTGATAAGGAAATTTATTACTGAAAAACATATCAATTACTAAAAAATCCAATAAAGTAATTAATGAAAAATGTTGTGTAGATGTATCACAGATGTTCTAAGTTTTCAATGATTAATTTATTTGTGTAAAACACCAACAAGTGTAAAGCTGGATAACGAGCGAGCTAGCTTGGCTCGGCTCGGCTTCGGTCTAGCTCGTTAGGATAACGAGCTAGCTCGGCTCGGCTCGTTATCTTAACGAGCTAGAATGCTAGCTCGGCTCGGCTCATTAAGCTCGCGAGCTAGCTCGTTAAGCTCGCGAGCTAGGTATAAAAATACACAAAATATAATATTTGCATTTATATAAAGCTTGAAAATGATAATAATATAAAATAATACATCTAACAACTTTAAATTGATCAAAATACTTATATGTGCTAACATATCAACCATTTATAGAGTGCAAAAATGTGAAATAACATAAAACTAATATATATTTTTTGATAATTTTTCACTCGAAAACGTGGCTCATTTAGCTCGCGAGAGCTGGCTCGAGTTGGCTCGTTATCACTAACGAGCTAAAATCTTGGCTTCGGCTTGGCTCGTTATCGTAACGAGCGAAGTCGAAGCCAAGCCGAGCTTCTGACGAGCGGCGATCTAACGAGCTTCGAGTTTTTCGTCCAGCTTTAAACAAGTGTATGCAATTGCTACTCCAAGCACTTGTGGAAATGAATCAGATACCACATGATATGGATCCATTTGCAACAACAGATACAATGAATGAGCAATTTCCATTGGAAGAGGAGCAGAATGTATCAGCATTAGCGCCTCGATTTAAAGCACAAAGAGGAGTCGTGCAAGAGCGGTGCAAGGTGGTGATGTTCCATTACCTCACTTCAAAGGGAAAGCAAAGGCATCCCACATGCGCCGTGCCCCATTGCACAGGTTGGGAAAACTGGGTGCAAAATAACCACGTGTGGCAGGAAGGTTCCTCCCTAAAGGCCAAGGAGACGACCAGTGAGGAGTGGAAGAGGTAGGGGAGGGGGATGGCCAGTGCAGGGCATACAGATGTCGACACGTATGCGGATGCATCTAATAATGAAGAGAGTGAGATTGGTGATGATGATGATGATAATAGTGACGATGACCTTTGAAAAAGAAGCTCATAGAATTGAGCGTGTGGTTACTGACAACAAAAATTAGGATCACGGACAACAATAATTATGATTATTCAGCCAATTTTCATGATTTTTACCATATATGTAGAATTTAGTTATTTAACAACATGGATTCGTTGCCTGGACTTATGATATTTGGCGGTGAGGTAGAATTATGTAATGTTTCGGTCATTTGCATAGGTTAGCCAAACTAGTACTTCCTCTGTTCTAAATTGTTGATTGTTTTGGCTTTTCTAGATGCATTTCTTTTGCTATGCATCTAAACATAGTGTATAATTAGGTGCATAACAAAATCAATATATCTAGAAAAGGCAAAGTGAACTATAATTTCGAACGGAGGGAGTCACAAACCGTTCTCCCGGTCAACGCGAGGGGATGACGAAGGCATGACGTGGCGGTAAATTGCGGTGGCGCTGGGGGCCGGCTCGGCGGCGTGGCCTAGGTCGGGCGCGATGGCGGCAGCTGCGCGTGGCGGGCGGTGGTGGCGGGTGCGGTGAGGGCAGCGGCGGCGCAGGAGGCTGAGAGCTGAGGGATTAACCCTAAATTGTTCATGATTGATTGACCCAAAACAGTTACCCCATATTTATATGAAGGGTTTACAATTACTAACGGGTCAGACCCATTAGTCTTTTCAAGCTCACCTTAATTTAACTAAATAAAATTACTAATAAAAGTTTTTAATTATTAAATATTCAGCCACTACGCTTATCCCGGCGAATCGTTGACCCGAGTGTGACAGTTTTTTTTTTTTGTCCTAGCTGCCTAAAAGCGAATCTTGTGCAAATTGTCATGACCGAGACTACTACGCTGCCATCATCTAACATTTAGCATCCACTTCCTGCAATATATATTTGCACTACCATATATAGTGCCATGATTCGTGGTAAGTGGATCGGAGTACAACATCTAGTGTGATTATTGCACCCCGCTGCAAGTGCATTTTTCTGTAAATTTAGGACGACATCATTGCATTGCAATAACAAATATGTTTGTGACTATATATACCCAAAGGGTGTGCTAAGGAGTAGGAGCAGAGGGCAAAGGACGTGGGAAGAGGAGACAAATGGGGATGGCATGTCGCATGGGGAAATGTGAGGCTTATGGCTCGAGCGTTATAGGATTGGCAGGCATGAGGAACACAACTGTATCTTTGCGAACACAGACAAGAGGATGAGGCCCAATAAGAGTCAGGAAGAATTTCTATCCAAGCATGAAGTTGAAGTGGCCGAGATCACAAGTGGAATAAAGAAGCAGAATTTCTATCCGAGCTTGGTTATGGCCACCTTGAGTGGATTCTTTAATCAGTGACTCAGTCCAATGCCTTATAATACTGAAGTAATACAGAAGTGGCTGAGATCACGAGTGGATTCTTTAAGAGCTTTGAGAGAAGAAAAATGAGCAAAACAAGAGGATGGAGAATGCATGATAGACTCTTATAACCAAAGATTCTGGTGCATGTGGTGCGGCGGAGTGGGACATGCTTCTTTTCTCCTAGCCATGCATCACGGTGACACCAGGTGTGGTAGTATTATTTTGTCGTGCAAGCAGCTCAACCAAAAGGATACATCTAGAAAAAGAAAATCCAACTATTTAAATACTGAAGAAAAAGATAGAACTTTCCGCAACTGCTAGCATTTTTGTGCAACCAAAACTTCGCTAGCAGGTCAAAGTGGTTCAGCAATGTCCCGGGTAATGACTAACATTCTAGAGTGACGACTGGACTTTGTGAAATTCAAAAATGCAAACTACAAGTTAAAGATTGTATGCACAATCTTGATTTAAAGAAGAAAACAGAAAGATGAAAACTTTGCTCGAGTTATCTTGACAAATGTATGGCGGTAGTGTCTATGTATACTGAAGGACTGGATATTGGATACCCAACCCTATATCGACTTTGGTTGCGGTCGAAGTCCACTGTAAGTTTGGGATACTTTTTTGTGCTTTTGTTCTCGTTGGTGCCGGCAGCATGCTTTAGCCAAAAGGGATATTTCATTTACTTTTTTTGTGCTATTGTTCTCTTTTTGTTGGTGCGGGAGCATGCTTCAGCCACAAGATGGTAGTCATTTTTTCTCAATTTGAATTAATTTGAATAATCATATCAAACCCATGTTAGTTTGGCAGCGGATAAAATACACAATAACTACTGTGTTTCCTTTCTTGCACTATTGTTCTGTTGTTGATAGTGGCAACATGCTTTTACTTTCGCTACTGTGTTGTAAAACTTTTCATGTTGGTGCTAGCAGCATGGTTCAGCCACAAGGTGATACAGTTATTTTCATGATTTTTTCATAGTCGAGCACAAGTATATGTAAACTTGAAACTGCACTCAGGCTGAAGCAGGGACGGCCAATAAACCGAGATGAGCAATACACAATTAGTAGAACTTGCATTCGTTACCCGGTAAGACATGATTTGGCAGCGAGGGAGGTAGATTATGTAATATTTCAATTTTCTTCCATCAATTTGTCAAACAAACATTTTTATTTTCCTAGTATTAAAAACAGACTCATACTTATGCAAAATGTCACAACTAAGGCCTTGGTTTTTTTTTCTCGAATATGCAAAAGATTTGCGTATCATTTTCATTAAGGAGAATGTTTTACAAATTGTCGCGCCTGGCGCGTAAAGGGAGGTACAAGGATTTGCATAGATTTCGGCCTCCCTAGAAGCACGATCGTGATTACTCGCGAGTTAGACAACTAAGATGACGCGCGCCGGCTTCGATCCACATGTCGGCGGTTTGTTTTATAGTGGCTAACAGTTGGCTTGTGGTCGCCGTTTCGCTGCAGAAGCACCTAGCGTTCCGTTCTTTCCATATGTGCCAGGCGATGAGGGTGAACAGAGTGTTTGCTCCCTTCCTTTTGTCCCCATGCCATCTCTACCTCCATCGCCCCCACTAAGGCCTTGTTTGCCCAAGCTCCTTCTAGCTCCGGCTCATTGCTACAGTACCAAAGGAGCTGGATTCGAAGCCGTAGGAGCCACTAAACGTAGCCTCTTCAGGCTCCTAGTTCACTCTATCTGGGGAGAGAAAACGGTTCCTATAGACAATGATGTTATAGTTGTTATTGTAAGAGGACCCGAAGCCACAAAAGGCTATACCAAAAGGGTCCAAAGCTAGCTATGCTGCCATCATCTGATATCCAGCATCCCCGTCCATACAAATGTATATCCAACATCTAGTCCTACAATATATAAACACTGCAATAATGATAAATAGTAGGTGGATTGAGTACAATACTTAGTGTGATTATATGAGTTGTCATAACTACACACACTGCTATGGTGTGCCTTTTCTTTGCTTAAATTTAGGACAACCTGGTTACATAATTAAATAGAACAAACATGTCTTGCAACTATAAAAGCCAACAGAGGGGGTGGCAAAGGTCATGCTAAGGAGCAGAAGGGTGAGAACATTGAAAGAGGAGATAAAATGGAGATGGCAATTGCATTTAGGAATGCATGTGAGGGTTATGGATCAAGCCATATAGGATTGGCAGGCATGAGGAACTCAACTGTATCCGTGTGTCAACAAATCTGTGGATGAGAAACCCAAAATAGTCTGACAGAATAGTGGTCCCATGGGCCATATGCCTCAATTCCCCCAGCCATGTCTTGCAATGTAGGAAGAGAAGATAGAACAATGCAGACTATAACAAGTGACGACGGAACACGGGAAAAATTCCCTATTCTGTGTTCTCCCTGCGAAACTGAACTGATTCGTGTGAAGTTCATGCACGATTCCTATGAAATTCATATGTTCCAAACAGACCGTAACTTTAAATTGTGAGCTAACATGGCGCTTATGGGGAGTAGGCTGCTTTTTTGGCCAATATTAAATATGGGCTGGACCAAAACAGCTGACAGGTTGCCTATTGCGTACACAAAACTGTGACTATAAAAGGAAACAAAGAGGCCCAAGGGCATGCTATGCAGCAGATGTAGTGGGTTAAGGACATGTGATGAGCCGATGACGAAGGAGATAAAGATATGGGAACGACTCAGACAGTATAGGTTAGGATTGGCATGCATTGGGAACTCCATTATGACTATCTTGTTCCATCAAGCAATTTAATTACCAAGACAACGTTGGTGAAGGGTCCAAGAATTCTGCGACAACCCAGAAATGAACGGGCCAAATCTGATCTCCATCTCTCGGAGCCAAAGATGATCCGGCGCCAAGCTGAATTCGCCTTTCGGGTTGATGTCTCCTCAACAGCTGAAATCAGCAATCAGGAGCAAAATTGAAGCAGTTTGCAATACAGTGCACGGTGGATTACGCGTAACAGACTAGTGATCCAAACCAGCTAGAGAATCAAACACACGCAGTGCTTATCCTGGCTTGACCAATAATCGGAGCTCTCCGCAAGAATATCGGCGAATTTACTGACAACTACTTCCTGTTTCAGTTCTATGTCATTTGGATATTTGGTTAACACCATTTTAGTGTGAAGAATGCAAGTTATCAACTGGCTTTTACAATTGTCAAAAAGACTTTCACTTTTAAATATGTTGTCCCGTGGGCATGAGCAACTTGTAGCATTTTTCTGCATCCAAGACTTCCCTAGCAAGTCGTAGTGGTTTAGTAAGGTCCAGAGTAATGACGAAGTGCGACTGATTTCATTGCACCTCTGGCAGGAAGGTTCACCATTCAAAAACCAATAGGCCAGCACAGTAACTGCAAGCATGCTATCAGAAACCACTTACAGAGGCAAATTCTGCACTCTCACTTCTTAGCCAAAAGAGACCAGTCGTTGTGCCAAAATGTGTAGAGAAGTAGCCGGGATGCAGCACGATTATCAGTGAGCATCAGTTCTCCAGGTGAAAAACACACTCAGTCAAACAATGTAGCTTGCTGCTGTTAGAAACAGTGTGTGACTACATCGTATTACTCTCTGTGTTATTTTCCGACAGTGGCATATGAATGCATTTGTCAAAATTGAGAACTGCGATGTACGTACAAGTTAAAGATAGCAATAGTGCAAGTGCATCCCAACATAAGTCCTACGATATATAGGCACTGGCATGGTATGTACGTATACATAGTAGCCTCGTACGTGGATTGACTATAAAGTCTGATTATTTTCTTATTAAATTCAGGACAACGTGGCTACATCATTAAATAGTACAAACATGCTTGTTTCTTCAAAATAAAAAGAGCAAACATGCCTTGTGGCTATAAAAGAGGCACATGTAGGGCAAAGGGTGTTTCAAGCAGCAAGAGGGTAAGGACACTGAAAGAGGAGATAAAATGGGGATATGGCATCTTGGGTTCAGAATGAGGCTTATGTCTCAAGTCATATAGGATTGGCAGGCACGAGGAACTCAACTATATCCACCTATCAGCTACATTGTAGATCAAATACAAAATAGTCAGGCAGCAGTGATTGTGCTGTTTCTTTCTACTGGTGTTTCATTTCATTTTGCATTTCATAAGTGGTGGATATATGTTTAGCTTTTAGCTAGACTGGTTCTCTCGGTGCACCGGCTACCTCCTGGTGGTGGCTTGCAGTTACTCAAGACGCATTTGGATGGTGGATGAGAATGGAGCACTTGCCTGCAAAAGTACACCCAAACGCTTAGTGTCCCTCTAACGCTGTGCATGAATGCTGGACATTGCTGACAGAAACCTCTGAGTCCCCAAGAAAGGAATTCATTCTCTAATCCTGCTTGTTGTGTGGGAACTGTGGAGTGAGAGGAATGCAAGAGTATTTAAGCACAGGGAAGCCTCCACCATTTCATTTCTAAACAAGATCAAGGGAGAGGCAGAAGCTTGGTTCATGGTAGGTGCGAGGTGCCTTGCACCTCTCCTTGGCAGAGAATAGGGTTTTTTTTCACCTTTCTTGACTTGCCTGGCTGCTAGACTTTCCAGGTTAGCAACCTTGTAACTCCTCTTCTATTATAAATAGAAATTAGCACTGTCGAACCCCAAAAATAGTCGGACAGAATAGTGATCCCATGGGCCATATGCCTCAATTCTCCCGACCATTTCTACCGATGTAGGAAGAGAAGATAGAACAATGCAAACTCTAACAAATGACGGTGCTAGGCCTGTTTGGAATTTGGGAAAATTTTCCTATTATGTGTTTTCCCTGCGAAACTGATTTTGTGTGAAGTTCCTGCATGATTCCTAAAAAGATCATGTGCTCCAAACACACCGTAACTTTGTTATGGGGAGTAGGCTGATGCAGAACCAGGAATGGCAGCAAGGTCTCGTACCTACATTGACTTGCGCCTCGCTGCCTGTCTCCACTCGTGTCTCTTTGTCCTATTCCCCATCCAGATCGCCTGATTCCCCCTCAGCCCTGATCGCCTAGATCACTGATCCGGATGACCTGAGCGCAGAGGAATTAAGTTTGTATTATAAAGTTTGAATCTTGATTACAACATTTGTATTATAACAGTTAAAAATTATTAGCCGAATTAAGTTTGAATCTTGATATGCTTATGTGCCAGATAAAATAGACCAAAGGTAGTAGACATGAGCGAGAATTAATTAATATTTCAGTCTTCTCCATCAGTTTATCTAACAAGCTTTTTTTTTCCAACTACTCAAAACGGAGTCATACTTATGCCGGCCCTATTTGGTCATGCTCTCTCCGGCTCCGGTTCATTGCTACAGTACTTGATGTGTCAGAGACGGAGGCGCTGGCTTCTTCTACCTCTTATAGCTCATTTCATCAGGGAAAATCGGTTTCTGTAAGTATTGATGTTATAGTTGCTATTGCAAGAGGAGCCGGAGCCACAAAATGTTGTACCAGATAGGTCTAAATCTGAGTCAGGACGTGGTGATGCAGTGTAGTATGCATCATCTCAACATCAAGTCCTACGACATGTAGGCACTGGCATGATATGTATGTACTATACATAGTAGCAGTGGCGGAGCGTGAAGCCTAATATAGGGGGGTGCCATTTGTCAAATCCGAGAATATATATACAGAAGTTCCATACAAATAAGTTTTGTTTCTGTGCACTAAAGAGCCGAGAGCAAGCGTGGGCGTGGGGGCGCTGCCGCCCGCCGGCCGGGGCCGACGATGAGTCGACGAGTCAACTAGGAAGGCCGCCGCGAGGCATCGACAGCTCCGGCCTCTAGCTTCCGGCTCGTTGCCTTATCGTCGTCTGAGCAATGAGCATCCGCCTTCTCGGCCAGGTCCCAGCTACCACCAGTCATGTGGCTTATTTCTTGATTTCTTCTCCGTTGCTTTGCATGTTGAGCGATGCTAGGTCCCAGCTACCACCAGCCATGTGGCTTCTGCGCGCGTAATGGGCTAGCTTGCATGTGGCCTCTGGCCCATCGCCTATGCCTTGTGGGCTGAATTTGCTAGCCTAGCCATCCAGACTTGCACAACAGCACAGATACGCTGCACACAAGCATAGATCTTCATTTCTTTTTGCGTGGCAAGGGGGCCGGAGCCCTCTATGGCCATAACGTAGCTCCGCCGGTGCATAGTAGCCTCTATAAAGTCTGATTATATGAGTTGTAATGACTACAAATGCAACCCAAAATCAAATCTGACTGTAAAGTCTGATTATTTTCTTAATAAATTCAGGGCGACGTGACTACATCATTAAATAGTACAAACATGCATGTTTGTTCAAAATAAAAATAACAAACATGCCTTGTGGCTATAAAAGGCACATATAGGCCAAAAGGCTGTTCCAAGCAGCAGGAGGATATGGGCATTGAAAGAGGAGAATGGGGATGGCATCTTGGTTCAGAATGAGGCTTATGTCTCAAGGCATATAGGATTGGCAGGCATGAGGAAGTCAACTATATCCACCTATCAGCCCGATAGTCAAATACAAAATAGTCGGGCAGTAGTGATTGTGGTGTTTATTTCTACAGGTGTTTCATTTTGTTTTGCAACTCAGTATGTGGTGGATATATGTTTAGCTTTTAGATGGACCTGTTCTCTAGGACATGGAAACGTCGCTCCGGCCACTACTTGGTAGGAAGCGGTTACTCAAGACGCATTTTGTTGATGGTTACAGAATGGATGGCCGCAAGTGCACCGAAACGCTTGGATATCATTGACTGAAACCTCTAGCACTACAGGAATCCGCTTCTTTGCCGAGTGCAAAAAGATTTGCCGACAGCAAAAAATCGGGCACTCGGCAAAGAGGATCTTTGCCGAGTGCCATACTCAACTTTCGGCACAGTCTTCTTTGCCGAGTGCCAAACCGTCGGCAACGTCTCACACTCGGCAAATGTTATCTTTGCCGAGTGCGTAGCCGTCGGCGAAATAATACACTCGGCAAAGAATAACAGAACCAAACGGCCACGCTGTCCGTCACCTTTGCCGAGTGTCAACCGTTAGGCATTGCCGAGTGCGTAACAAATATGCACTCGGCAAAGCACTTGTTTGCCGAAAGTGCCCTACGGCACTTTCGGCAAATTATGCTTTTTTTTTTTTTCCGCCCCATTTTTTTGTGTGGCCTTGGTACCGTAATTACATCTCATGTTCAAAATTTGGGACAATTTCAAGTTGTTTTGCTATATTTCATGAATTATTTCTATTTTCTTGCATTTTTTTGGACCACTACAAATTTGAACTGCAGGTACATGAAATAATGGAATGTGGTCATTCAAAAATATTATTCATGATGTTTGGCGTATGTTTAGGCTCAATCTAGGGACTCGCGCGAAATTACGAACATTTATGTGTCGGAACATGACGAGTTACATGCGGGAAAAGTGTCTTTAAATTCTATAAAATCCAAACGAAGTTTAAAAATTCCACATGTGAAACGCATGTAACTCCCGATTAAGAGCCTCCTGATTAAAGCGAACTACCTGGCCTGGTGCCCGTCGGCGGGCGGTGAGGGAGCCGCCCTCGCGTGGGAGCACTTCGTGCGCGTGGAGGAGGGCGCCCTTGCCGGAAGATCAAGACGGAGTTCTGGGTGAGTCTGCAGGATTACTTCACGTTTTTTAAATACTATGTTTTTTAATAAAAGAATGATACGTGTTGTCTGTATGCGTAACTACTTCACGCGTGCGGCGGGGCAAGGGGCGTGGCCGCTAGAGTGCAGGGACAAGGTCCGCCGAGACCGACTCAAGGACTGTACCATGAGGCATGTGTCCGTGCATCATCTCCTTCAGCGACGACGTGCTTGGCAAGGTGGTGAGGAAGAATGAAGCAAGGGAGATGATGCTCCTCGAGAGGGAGACCGACCTCACCGGAGCAAGACATCCAGGTTCGTAGAACGCATTTATTCTGATTCCTTCAATGAAAAATAAGCAGACTTCCATTCATCCTCTGCTATGTCATGCAAATGTGTCCGGAGTGGTGCAACAAGTACAAGCACTGCTGGGAGGCCATTGTGGACAAGTGGCTCTTGGACGAGACGTACGAGACCAAGAGACTTCGTTGGAGATGTCGCTTGGAGACCGAAGGGAAGCCACACCACCAAGGGAGCATGCCCCTCCCAGTGTATATGGATAGATGGGTACGATTACGTTGATTTTTTTTTATTCAAGCGCTCAAATCTCTTCACTTCTAACCATCTCTGTGTTCTCCTCGCAGTCCGCTTCAAATGAAGGCCAGCACATCAGCGAGTACGCGGGGTTCGCCTTGACTCACAACGGCAGAGCGACTGACAAGGACAACGTCTATGACCCAGCGAAGGGGCCCGAGGCGTACACCAATGCCCGCGTCTACCCCAAGCTTATCTAGTACGCCGAGGCGGCAAAGCGGCGCTATGGGGGCGACTTCGATCCGACCACCGCGCCCCTAGACACGAGACACGGTGATGAGGTTGGGAGGAGGGAAGCAAGCACGACCGTCACCGATGGCCAACGGCGCGATCAACCCGTCCTCTCTGTTCACGGCCGAGCGAGATTCGCTCAAGGAGCACGACCTCCACCGACATCCCCATAGCACCTCGGCAGTGAGCTCCACGCGGATGATGCGGGAGTTTCGTGTAATTACAGGTTTCATTAAATGCGTTCATTGGTTTTACACATGTCCGCCGCCTATGCATTGTTTCAACGTTACGGGTGTAATATTGCGAGGCCCGGATGGCGAGAGTTGGAGGCGGCAGCGCCCAGCGGCGAGTTTGAGGCCGAGCGGGCGGCCCGAGCGGAGGCCCATCGGCGGGAGTTGGAGGCATACCAAAGGCAATACTCGGCGCTTCAATTTGCGGGGCGTGGCGGGCTACTTCCGGGCCTCCAAATCCCGGGTGTGACCACGCGCCGTTGCCTAGCTCGCTGTTCGCTCCACCACCGTTTCCCGTTCCTCCTCACTGTAGGGACTCCAGCGGAGTATATGTTGTTGTTTATTTATTTGGCTTGTGCGGCTCACCCGCAAGTACTAATGAGATCGCCTCTCCTTTATGCAGCCACTATCACAGGGTTCGAACCTGACTCCTCCAGGTGGCCCTTCTCCACCCCATCTACCGGTTGGCCCGACTCCACAGTACACGTGGCCAGGTGGCGTTCCTCCTCCGGGCACGCAGCAGCCACACTACGGGCTTCCACATGTCCCTCCTACACACCACGGGTGGACGTACCAATCGGCGCTGCAGCATGGGTGGTATCCGGGGCAAGGTGAGGGCCCCTCACACTCTTCGCACCAGGGAGGCCACGGGTCGGGGCAGGGAAGTTGAGTTGGTGGTGATTAGGTTCGACACAGTGGCACCGTGATGGATTTCTTTTGGATGTTGGACATGTTGCACTATGATGGATCTAGTTTCCATGTTGGACATGTTACATTTCGTTTGGATGTTGGACATGTTGAATTTCGTTTGGATGTTGGACTATATGTGTGAATTTGTGATATATGTGGATTATATCTCGTGAATTTGTGATATATGTGCATCATAGAATTAGCATATCCACCTTGAAACGAAAGAAACAACAAAGGTTGAAGATGACCCAACGTTACTTTCCCCGTGTCATATCAAAATAAAGTGTTCATAAATCATTTATGTAATGGAATAAATTATGAGAATAGGTGATGTCTTACAATTATTTGGGCTGCCACAACACGTTCATCTCTTGTTTCTACATCATTATGTTCCGAAGCTTCACCTACAATGCAATATATATGACAATAAATTATTTTAAATAAACTTTACACGATGATAAAAAGTATTAAACAGGTCTTTTACCTTTCTTGTGGGCACCCTTCTTCTTCTTCTTCGTTGTGTTCTTTTCAACAATATTTTTATGACGTGCCTTCTTTGGACCTTTTATTACTTGAGGAATTTGATATGACACCATTTGATGGTTGTCGATCACATTCATTAGGAGTAGGGGAAATCTCATTGTTTTTTCATGTGCCTTGCTTAGATAAGTATCTGCTTCCAAATTTAAGTCATGCATGGCTTTCCTCATCTTATGAATTAGTTCTTCCGATGACGAACACTTCAATGCAACAGATGCGGCCTCCCGAGATAGAAGTGCAGCCTGTGTTTTCAAATCTACCTCCTCAATTGCTGGTTTCTGAATGTAAAATCCACTTTTAGCATATTTTGTCCATCTAGGTAGTATATATTGTGATGGCAAATCATATACTTGATTCATATTGTACACCCTCAAAGCATGTTTGCACAATAAACCTGTAAAAATATAGTTGCCAATTTAAATAACATATTTTACAGGATGCACAATGTAATTTGAAGAACCTTTAATAGTAACATACCTATGCATTCAAACATTCGGCAAGAGCATGTAATGGTCAAATCTTCTTTATTCAATACTACTGTTGCTCCACGATCGATTGCATATACTTCACAATGAAGGTCGAGTTTGTCCCTACAACTTCCAACAATTCACAAGACAATGTGAGTTGTCTTTTAAATTCTTCCTCAAACTCTGAATACATTCTCCTTGTATATTTTTCAAGCTGCAGTCTTCAACATTGGTAGATTTGGAATGTAATGAACTGGTGTCTTTTCGACGTGACTGAAAATCAGCATCCAACTCGTTTGACCTTAGACTAACCGCAACATTCTCACATTCTACAAGGAGTTCCGAAAGGCCGAGTCTCCTACGAAATCTTTTTTTTTGAAGACATTATTCATTCCTTCGCTCCATCGAGTCGAGTTCATGTCTGGCGTAAATGAGTCACGGTATACCGCAACCCACTTTTCCCTCAAACCATATAGGTTTGCCATCCATGAGTTGTTCTCAAGGTTGTACTTTGCCAACAATTCATGCCATTTCTGCGTGAAGTAAATCTCTACCCTATCTTCATAGATACAACTTTTGAATTCTCGCCCGAACTTGTTATCCGACATGTCCTTTGCCTTCTCCTCCGATGTATCTTCTTCAATCTCCTCCGATATGTCCTCCGACTTGTCCTCCGACTTGTCCTTCAACTTGTTTTTCGACGCATTAATCACATGACCAAGATGTTTAGCAGCATTTAAGCAAATATGCCATAAACAAAGGCGATGAGCTGTATTTGGGAGAACAAAAGCAATTGCTTCTGCCATTGCCGCGTCTTGATCTGTGAAAATTGTGCTTGGGTGCTTTCCGGACATGGCTGTTAGAAAGGTCTCAAAGAGCCAAACAAATGATTGAATAGTCTCATCAAATATAAGTGCACACCCAAAGATGATAGTTTGTTTATGGTGATTGCACCCAAGAATCGGAGCAAAAGGCATTTCAAATTTATTTGTTTGAAATGTTGTGTCAAAGGACACAACATCGCCAAAGCATTTGTAATCCATGATAGACTGGCCATCTGCCCAAAAGAAATTTGCTATACGACCAGATTCCTTATCCACCTGAATGGCATAAAAAAATGTAGGATCTTGCAATTGTTTATTTCTCAGAAATTCAGATAACGTTTGTGCATTATTGGCTTCTAAGTATTGTCAAGCTCGACCAATCTCATTATAACAATCTGTCTTTGAAAATGGTATTTTGTCTTCCCCTCCATAATGCTCCTTCATGAAATCAAAAACCTGGGCTGGCTTCATTCCAGCCTGCCGTATCTGCCCAATTAATTGTCTATCTGCTTCTATAACCTCTCGTTGGGACCTCAACTTATGTGCCTTATTAGGACTAGCAAGATAATGGTTATGCTCTAGTACAACCTTTTGCACTGTCCAAACATTTTCCTTGCTGATACTAAACTGAACACGAGCGTCACAACCTGTCCTTGTAACATCCTTTTGTGATTTTTCATTCCTTCGATACCCCAGTTGCAAACCATAAATTTGGAACTTAGACTACCATCCGGGCGGTGCTTTGTTGAGCTCTTTCTAACACTGAACCCAACTTGTCCTGCATAGCTATTGTACATCTCATATGCCTTTTTCTCAGATTCAAAAGCCATTCCAACTTCTGGTCTGATCAAATGTAATGTAGATTTATCATTCACCTCCTGCACATATGGATTCTCCTGTGAATTAAACGTGTAGTATAATAAAACAAAACAGTATAGTCTCTCATTTTTTTAACTTTTTTTACCTCATCACGTACTCCATTCTCTACTAATCCAGCCTGTGTTTGTTGTTCCTCTTCTCCACAATTGCCACCAACAACATTATTCAATGATGGAGCATTCAATCTATGACAATGAGCGATCATAAAGTCGAATTAATTAAAAACATGACCTTCACATGAGGCAATCATAAGAGGACAAGCATTAATAATTAAGATTTGCGTGGAGCGATCATGTAATAGTCAACATTAATTAAGAAACATTAATAATTAAGCCGGGCTAGTTACCTGAGGACTGACGACGACGACGGATCAGCATGCCTACGATCCAACGTCGGTGTCGCCGGTAGGGCTTCGCAGTACCGCCTACCACCCGGCTGCAGCGATGTGAACTGCCTCACGTTCGCCTCCATCCATGTCGTTTTGGCTGTCACCGGGTAAGCCCTCTCCATGCTGCCCTTCCCCATACGGGAAGACGATGAGGACACTAGGACAACAATACGACGCGATGACCGGACTAGGACTTGAGGGCGACCGGACTAGGACTTGAGGGAGCAGAAACCTGCGTGATTCCTTCAGCGACGACGAGGGAGCGGATGCGCGACCGAGAAGCGGGGCGATGGCGGCGCTGCGTTGTTATGGAGCCGAACGAGCCCCTAGCGTTGTCCCTGATTTTTTCCTAGCGTTGAGAAGACCTCGTACGAACGTGACTCTGCGTCGAGCCGATGAAGCGAGCCGATAGCCGTACGCCCGCAGAGCGCATCGTGGAAATAATCCCGATCCAATGACCGCATGACACCTCAGCTGCCGTACGCCCGTTCTCCGTACGGGGCTGCCGTGCCTGATTTTTTCCGATAGGAGAGGTAAAATTTTCCTGTCAACCTATATTTTTCTATCAATTGTTAATTTCCATTTCTGATTGCACCACTGTATTCATTATGATGAGAATGATAAAAAAATTACTTGATAATCTATTAAAATAAATTTTTATCCTAAACTATATATGTTTACTTGGTGTACATAATCAAACATAGTATTATGAGTATTAAATTATTATATACTTGTAGAAGTTTATAATTTAGAATATATAGCCTGGTACTTTATTGATATGAATTTATTTTATAATAGCATACATGTCACGTGCCAGGAGAACCACCGCCTAGGGGCCAAGGCCTAGTGCGTGCACGCCTTGGCCGGCCGCCGCCGCTGCCCACCTCATCATCAACTTAGCCATCAAGCAAAGGGTGTTCTAAAGAGCAGGAGGAGCGGGGTAGAGTACATGGGAAGAGGAGATAAATGGTGATGACATTTCGTGTGGGGAAATGTAAGGCTTATTGCTCAACATATAGGATTGGCAGGCATCAAGAACTCAATTATATCCATGCTGTTAGGTATTCGTGGATCAGGTTGAAAGAGAGTCAGGCAGAATTTCTCTCGATGTAGGGCTTAAAATAGTAATGAGGACTATACTCTTCCTATGGAGCTCACGGACTGAATCGACCTACATTTACACTTTTGCCATGGAATGAAACAGTGTCACTGCAATTCTGCCATGAGGGCAAATTTGCAGTTATAAGTAGTGGACTACATTGCAATACTCTTTGAGGCTGTTTGGTTGGCGGTGGCACTCTGCCCTCGCCACAACGCCCTCGCCACACATTTGTGGCGGCGTTTTTGCTCGCCGCACATGCCCGCGAAACGATGCGCATGAGAAGGCGGGAGCTAGTAGCAATTATTACGCTTCTCAGCCACCCAACGAGCCTGTACTACTACTCTGCAGTACTACTACTACTGCTCGGTTGCTACCCTTCTCAGCCACCCAACAAGCGTGGGGTCGAATGGGCCCGCGGGACGGTGGAGAGTGGGTGGGTATGGGAGAGTGAGGGACATGAGCCCGGCACAAAACGACAGCGGGAAGCAAGCGATACAACCGGCAGCAAGCAACAGCATGGCAGCAAAAAGGACATGCACCGGCAGAGGATATAAGTGTGGCAGCGGCATCCAAACAGCGGCCACAGGCACCGTGGCGGCCACATGCGTGGCGAGGCGAACTGTGGCCGCAAAGCAAACAGCCCCTTTGTCTGCATTCCGGCAGTGGCACGAGTGGATTTGTCATAATTCAAAACTGCAAAGTACAAGTTAAAGGTAGGATCTATAAATAAATTTTGACTCAAAAGGTATCAATTATGATATGAACTAAGAAAACGAGAAGGTCAAAACTTAGCTCTCGAATTATCTTGGTTTTAATTTTGTGTGCAATTCATTCTGAATTTGCATTAAAGTCGAATAGCCATCAAATCCATGCTACCTTGGCAGCGGAGAAAATGCACAGCAAGTATTGTGGTTCCTTTCTTGCACTGTGGTTCTGTTGTTGATAGCGGCAGCATGCTTTTGCTTTCGCTCGTGTCCTCTTTTAATCTTTTGTTGGTGGTACCAGCATGCTTCAGCCACAAGGTGATACAGTCCATTTTCTTCATTTTTACATAGTATATATGTGGACGCAAGCAAAATGTAAGCTTGAATATCGAAACTGCACTCAGGCTGAAGCTGGATGAAACGAACCATATATAATTCTGACTCTCTTGACCGGCCCCCTTTGCTATCACTCAGGGACTGATAAACCTATTGGTTGCGCGCCCATAACCCTTGCTGGGAGCAGATGGTTGACAAGTGATTCACGGAGGACTGGCAAAGGGTGCACGAGTCCGCACAGGAACGGCGTTTGGTGATGCCAGGGCTAGCACACCACCAAGGTAGCCGGAGCCTTCCGGAGTACAAAGAATTATGGGTATGTGCTTTTCTTTTACCAGGCGTAAAACTTCTTTTATAGCCACTCCAGCACACTAATCCTCTTCCTTTGTTTCTCGCAACTGCTGGCGCATCCCGGCAAGACCTGCAGCGACTGGCAGGCCTTCTACATGTCGCACAAGGGCAAGGCGACCTCTACATTCCTACGACGTGAATGACCTGCCGGAGGCATACAACAACTCCAGTGTGGGCAACCGGATCGCTGAGTACACAGCGGCCAGTCGGCAGAAATACGGGCAAGATTACGATCCGGGCCCCATGACATTGATATCGACATCATCATGAGCCACTGCGAACACATGGTTGATTTAGGTCGCATGTGTTTAGTTTTGTGATGTAGTGATTGTCAACGATCAACATTCTCCTTCTATTTTCTTTTATCTTTTTCGCTTCGGCTATGTTTCACCGCACACGTGGAGTGTGTCAAGACGTATCTCTTGGTTCGTGTTATGCGTGTGTTGAGCTCGGAGATGGTAGCCGACGGCGAGGTGAAGGGGCCAAGGAGGACATGCCGGGCCGACGGACCAGGAGGTGAAGGACGGACGTGAGGCTTGGACCGAGGGACCGGATCGCCGGGTGGCTAGCCATGGAGGCTGACATCTCCGACATCGACGGATCGCGAGGGCGTGGCAGGACCGTGTCGATCGAGTCAAGACAAGGCGGCGTCGCGGCAGAGCGGGAGCTCGGATGACTTGGCGACTCGGGCGGTCAAGACAGCCGATGACACGCGTCGAGGAGGTTTGGTGGTTTGCCCTCAAAACTATCGGGGCGCGGGTTTAGTGGTTTGGGCCTCAAAACCACGGCGCGGGTTTCAAGGGTTTGGGCCTCAAAACCCGAAGTGTTCGGCGGACGGAAGGACGGCACGACGGCGGCATCGGGGAGGTTGCGTGGAGGCAAGGCTACCGATGAGGAGGCGCGGTGGCCGTCGGATCGAAGATTACCCGTAGTCGACCAAAATAGCCTTAGGGTTACAAAATCGACTCATGTATCTTAGGGGTAGTTTAGGCGGAGGGGAATTGGGGCTATTTAGCGAGGCATACCCCTTCATCCTTCCTTGCCTCTCATTTTCACATTTCCTAGTTAGGGTTCCGGACTGCGTGTGAGAGGTCCACCGATCTTGTATTGAATTTGTTGAGCAAGGGCTAGCTCGAGTAGCCCCGTCACATGGTGGCGTTTGGGATGATTGGATCGGTGTTCTTGTTTGCTCTTGAGCTGTGATTTTTGTTCTTCACTTGTTCTTCCCGAGTTCATCCTCTCCCCTCTATTCTCTTCGCGATTTCTTCGATTTGGCACCATTTGATCTCGTTTTTCTTGCCTTGATTCATGCTAGGGCGTGAGAGGATCATTTTCACCAAAGGGTTTGAGCTAATTCCTCACGAGCACGTAGATCGGGCGAAGTTTTAGATCAAGGTGACTTTTTGGTGTGTTCTTGGTGTGATTCGCGATTTCTTTTGATTCACTCCGTCAAACTCGAAATTTCTAAGGGGAAATGGTCACCCACATACCTAGATGCCATGGCTCGAATCTTGTGACCCGAGGTTTCGATTTGATTGAGTTTTGGATCAAGTTTGGGAGAATCGCCGCCGCGGCGCTTTGCTCGTCTTTGTTTCACGAGGCGCGGACGGTCCGGCCCCGGAGCGCGACAGTCCGCCCCGGGACTTTGCCGCTTCGAGCCGAGGCCGAGATCCACTTTGCCACGCCGGCACGCATGACAGTCCGGCCCGAAGCCGCGGGCGATCCCGAGCCAGCGTGAGCGTGTCCGGGAATCCGATACGTTTTTCGGGTTTTACTTCGTCGACCGTCCGACCCACGTCTTGCGGGATGCGTTCGCGGCCGTTTCTCGGCCGAGTCGAGACTGGTCGGTGAAGTCGTGTTTCTTAGTTTTGGCCTGCGGATCGTCCGGGATTTCTCTTGATTTGTCCGCTGTCTCAGTTCAGCGACACCAGTTTAAATCTGTTTTTACGCTAGTGGCTTTGGACTGTCCGGTCCGGCTTGCATCGTCCGGTCTGTTTCTTTTCTGGCGGTGGGCCGTCCGAGTTCCCGGGTTGGACTGTCCGGTTTTCGGTTTCGAAGCTGTTTTGTTGCGTTTGGTTCCGTGGTTGTTTTGCTTCGTTTTCGGTTGATCCGCTGTGACTCTAGAGCAATCTCTAGGTCATCCACCTTGCATCCAAGGTCGTGATCATACCGAGTGTTGTTCGATTTGCTACGAGGGGTTGTGAGAGCTACATGTTCACTAATTCGAAAGAATTTAGTTGAGGCTCCCATTCACCCCCCCCTCTGGTCGCCTATTCGGTCCTTCAATTGGTATCAGAGCAGGTTAAGGATCATATCCACCTTAATCGGTTCTTGATCCACAGAAGGCGACATGGAGAGGTTTGGTCACTTTGGTGGCAAGCCTCCGGAGTTCAATGGCACCAACTATCCCTATTGGAATATCAAGATGCAAGCGCATCTCATGGGGATAGATTGGAGAGTGTGGGAGATTGTCGAGGATGAGAACTACCAAGTGCTAGCCGCCGAGTGGGTGAGGATCAAATAGCCCAACACAATGCCAACAACCGAGCGAGGAGCGTCTTGTTCTCTAGCCTCAAGGATAGTGAGTTTGAGAGAGTTGCCACTTGTGAGACCGCCGTGAGGTGTGGAAGACACTTGAGAGCTACCACGAGGGAACCCCACAAGTCAAGGCCCGCCTTTACGAAACCTACAAGAGAGAGTACAACAACCTCATCCAGCCTTGATGGCGAGTCCATCAATTCTCTCTTTGCTAGGTTTCGGGGCGATCCGCAACAAGCTTCGAGCGAACAAGCCATCGGAGAGGCTTGACGAGCATGAGAAGGCGATCTGGGCTCTTGTGCGCTACCGGATCGGAAGGTGTGGGATGTGAAGGTGTCCGCGATCATGGAGTGCGCCAACTCACGACACCCTCACACCCGACGAGCTCTACAACAAGCTCAAGTCCTCCGAGATCGAGGCCCGGATCCAGGGCGAAGCTCAAGAACCCTTCTCGCGCCAAATGTTGCACTCGTCTCTCGGTAAGGGTGGTTCCAGTTCTTAACCCATCACGCATTTCTTTTCGCCTTGTCTTCTTTGGTGTCCGTGATAGAGGAGCGGATGGAGAGCCTTGGGGATGATGAGCTTGCACTAGTCATCACCGATTCTCGCGGTTCCACAACAACCGCTTGAACCGGGTCGGCGTGGCGGTCCATCCAAGGGCGGATGCTTCGAAAGTGCGGAGATCCGGACCACTTCGTCGCCGCATGCCCCAAGAAGAACAAGGACAAGTACTCGGGCGAGAAGTACTACTCCAACAAGTACGACTCCGATAAGCGCAAGGACAAGCGCGAGCACACCTCCCAAGTACAAGTCCAAGAAGGGATTCGACAAGGAGGCGATCAAGAAGAAGTACCTCAAGTGTGCCAAGGAGCACAAGCACGCCTTCCTTGCCTCCCTCGGCGACCTCGACAACGACTCCTGGACGGGCAATCTTCCTCAAGCGATGAGGAGTCCGAGCGCAAGATCGAGGACAAGCTAAATGGACTTTGCTTCTTCGCCGACTCCAAGCCCGGGGCTTCGCACCATGGCCCTCGATGGAGCGGTGACCGACAAATGTCAAGCCACATGGCAATGACTCCTCTTCCTTCGAGGTACCTCCTACAATCGAATCTCTCCCGATGAGGTTGAATCTTTGGGCGATGCGCTTGTGTGTCAAGAGAAGTTGCTTAAGCGTGCCGCTAGTGAGAGAAAGGAGTACAAGGAGAAGTGGGAGATGGCTGTGACGGAGATAGAGCTGCTTAGGAAGCTGTCGATGTCTCGATGAGACGGAGTGTGATGCTTGTCTTTGTGCATATGTCTAGCATCATGTCTTTGCGATCCCAAGTACTCGCCTTACTTGATGAGCATGTTGATTTGAAATCTAGGCCTGTCTTTGTTGAGTGCGTGCAAGTCTTGCCCAGACTTGCGATCCGAGTTGGCGCGAGAAGGTCGCCAAGCTTGTCGCTTGAGAAGGCCAACTCGGATAGCACTTTGGCTTGAAATGCGCTAAGTGTGAGGCTTTGGAGTTGGAGCTCATGTCTTGTAGGCATGACAAGGGGAGAGTCGAAGAGGAGAACAAGTACCTTCGCTCGTCACCGAGTTGGGTGTCAAGTGGAGAGCCACGGCTTGGCATGATGATGAGTCGGTTCAAGAGGGGGATTGACACATCGGGATTAGGCTTTGCTATAGGTGGGAAGGGTGAAGTTATCTATGGTAAGGTTGGTCAAGGTAGTGGTTTGAGCTCGAGCGAGAAATCAACAAACACTCCCAAATTGACCAAGATCACCCCACCCGAGCCTACCAAGCCCATTGTGCAAAATGGCATTCTCCAAGAGCCCACAAAGACTCCACCTCCCAAACAAGTGTGGCTTCCCAAACCAAACCACCTCAAGAACCCGCTTGACACTTTGCCCAGATCCCCGAGGAAACCCTTCCTAAGGCCAAGACCACAACAAGAGTGAACCATCCACCCAAGAGAGTGAACCAACCACCACCCAAGAGAGGTGAGGTATCACCGTGAGTATTGTCGAGAGATGGTCACTTGGTTGAGTTTTGCTTTAGGAGGAAGAGGGATGCTAGGCGTCGAGTGGAGTTTGAGAACCGTGACATGTATCACCCACCACTTGGCATGTATGAGAGGGGTGTGCGGTCGGGTTCGTAGGCGCTTTTGCTAGGCCCGAAGGTAGGAGGCCTCGGAGGTTTGGACCACGGTTTGTGAGACCGTTTGGTGGTCGTGCTCCGCGAAAGTGGATGTAGATCCTCGCTTTGGGAGCTTTGAGGTTGATAAGAGGAGTGCACCACACTTTGTTGTGCGTGGTAAGCGATTTGGTAAGATGGGGTGTGGGATGATGGTTTTGCCTAATGCATATTTGGGGCAAGATGGTCAACACCGGTACTCTTCCAAGTTTACTAACCCCGGTGTTGTGCCATATGCTCATCCCATGTTCTATCGTTGGCACAGTTTGGAAGGCCGGAGGACATGTGGCTCATTGACTCACCGTTCTCGACACATGACCGACCGGTAACTCGTGTGGTTCTCCACCTCACCCCCATGAAGACGAAAAAGAGTACATCACTTTCGGGGGGGGAACAGAGGGAAGATTCTATCTCGAGGGTCAATCGTAATCAATGACCACTTTGTGCTCAAGGATGTGGCTTTCGTCTCCAACCTTCACTTCAACCTCGCTTTACGTCTCTCGGCTCATGGCGGGGCGGGTATGAGGTATGCTTCAAGGTTGGGTGTTCTCGAGTTTTTGGACTCTCGCGGTGATCTCATTTGGTGGATTGTGCCATTTGGGCAAGTCTTTCGTCTGATTTTTCTCGAGCTTTTGGCACATCTTGTTGCTTGTTGGCGGTTCCTCCTCCGATTTGTGGAAGTGGCATAGGAGACTAGGTCACTTGAGCTTCGACCTCCTCACGAGGTTGAGTTCAATGGATCTCGATCCGAGGATTGCCTAAACTCAAATTTGAGAAGGATTTGGTTTGCCATCCCCGCCGCCACGGGAAGATGGTATCCGCTTCTCACCACCCGATTACTCGGATCATGACCTCGAGACCGAGAGATCCTTCACATGGACACGCTTGGTCCATCTCGGGTGAGGTCGGTCGGTGGGAAGTGGTATTGTCTAGTGATCGTTGGCGATTTTTTGAGATACTCTTGGGTCTTTTTCATGGAGGGCAAGGATGAGGCTTTTCGGTTTTGCTCGTGATTTGATTTTGAGATCGCCGAACTGAGTTACCGAGAGACGACCATTCGAGCGATTCGCGCAGTGACAATGGCACGTAATTCAAGAACTCTCGGTCGAGTCTCTTTGTGCTAACTTGGGTGTCGAGCACCGTTCTCTAGCCCTTATGTCCCGCAGTGAGAATGGGATTGTTGAGCGAAAAGAACCTGGACGCTTGTGGAGATGGCGAGGACCATGCTCGATGAACACAAGACTCAGGAAGTATTGGGCTGAGGCAATTAACACGGCGTGCCATGTCTCCAACCGCATTTTCCTTCGTGCTTTCACCAAGAAGACATCATATGAGTTGCGGTTTGGGAGATTGCCCAAGGTAAGCCATTTCCGTGTGTTTGGATGCGGTGCTTCATTCTCAAGCAAGGTAATCTCGACAAGTTTGAGTCTCGATCAGTTGATGGCATTTTCCTTGGATATGCTTTGCACTCACATGCCTACAGAGTCCTTAATCTTGAGACTAACCGTGTTGTAGAGACATGTGAGGTTAGTTTCGATGAGACTGCGCCTTTTTCCTCTTTTGTGTTTGAGTGTGCGTGAAAGGAGGAGATGGAGCGAGCATCTTTGTGGAGGAGGAGCAGGATGATGTTGGCTGGGGTGATCCCGAAGGGACTCCACCGCTTGCCCCAGTTGACCCTGTGACGACGACGACTGCTCACGGACCAGACCCTACTACCACTACTTCCTGGGGTCCGGTGGAGCAGGTTCCCTCGTGGTGACACAACCGCACCTCGAGGAGGTTCCCGCCCGGTCGAGGGGAGGCGACATCTTCGCGCCACGGCGCCTCGGCACATTCAAATCACCATCCCCCTGAGACCATGATTGGAGGACTTGATCAGAGGGTAACTCGTTCCAAATCTTATGCCATGTGTCATTTCGCTCATTCTGCATTTGTTTCCACTCTTGAGCCCAAAGATGTTAACACTGCATTATCTGATTCGGACTGGGTCAATGCCATGCATGAGGAGTTGTAGAACTTTGAGAGGAACCAAGTTTGGGTGTTAGTTCCACCTCCAGCTGAGTGTCATCCCATAGGTACTAAGTGGGTGTTCAAAAACAAACAGAGTGAGGATGGTGTGGTGGTGAGAAACAAAGCTAGATTAGTTGCCCAGGGGTTTTGCCAGAAAGAGGGAATAGACTATGAGGAAACCTTCACTCCTATAGCCCGCATAGAAGCTATTAGGATTTTGCTTGCCTTTGCAGCCTCGAAGGGTTTTAAGCTCTTCCAGATGGATGTCAAGAGTGCTTTCCTAAATGGGTTCATAGAGGAGGAGGTGTATGTGAGGCAACCCCCGGGGTTTGAGAATCCTAAACACCCAGACTATGTGTACAAGTTGTACAAGGCCTTGTACGGCCTGAAGCAAGCCCCCAGAGCGTGGTACGAGAGGTTGAAGGCTTTTCTCTTAGCTAAGGGTTTTGTGATGGGGGCCGTAGACAAGACCTTGTTCCTGCTTAGAAAAGGCAATGACATCCTCCTAGTCCAGATATATGTAGATGATATCATCTTTGGTGGCTCTTCACATGCTATGGTATCGAGTTTTGCAGAGATTATGAGCAGGGAGTTCGAGATGAGCATGATGGGCGAGTTGACCTACTTCCTTGGGCATCAAATCAAGCAAACCAAGGGCCGGGATCTTCGTACACCGGGGGCAAGTACACGAAGGACATCATCCGCAAAGTTTCGCATGGGTGAGGCCAAGCCTCTTTCGATGCCCATGTCGACGACAACGGCCCTCGGCGAGGACAAGGATGGAGAAGTTTGTGGACCAAAGGGAGTACGAAGCATGATCGGTTCAATCTGCTGTACTCGACGGCGACGCGCCCGGGACATCCGGTTTGCGGTGTGCCTCTGCGACGCGCTTTCGGTCTTCGCCACGCACCTCTCACTTTCAGGCTATGAAGAGGATCTTCGGTACTTGCAGTTTACCCCTGATTTTGGCCTATGGTACTCGGCCTCTTCCACCCTCTCCCTGACTGGTTATTCAGATTCCGATTATGCTGGTGATCGTATGCATAGGAAGTCTACTTCTAGTACCTGTCAGTTTCTTGGTACTTCTCTTGTGTCTTGGTCGCCTCGCAAGCGATGCGGTCGTCACCGACCGGTGAGGCAGAGTATGTTGTTGCTTTCGCTTGTTGTTCCCAAATCCGTGGATGGTTGCCACTTTGAGAGATTTTGGCTTGAGCTTTTCTCGTGTACCTTTGTTGTGTGATAGCATGGGAGCCGTGAGTGTAGCCAAAAACCCCGTCTGCACTCCCACCAAACACATAGAGGTGAGGTACCACTTCCCGAGAGATCACCAGGGGAGAAAGGGGACATTGATGTACAAAGATGTGTACACGAGCAACAGTTGCGGACATTTTCACCAAACCACTAGACCAAGTCCGTTTTGCTTTCATTTCAGGTGGAGAGTTAGGCGTGTGCTACCCTTTTTGAGGGGTAGCTTTGTAGTTGATGTACAAATGTAGCTTTAGGTTTGTTTTTGCTTTTGTATCATAATTGCATATCATGAGCTTCATCTTTATATTGATTCGAATGAGGTTGTGCTCTTAGTAGTATGAATATGATAGTGATTCGGCTTGAGCTCTTTTTAATCATGTGATGTATGTTATGAGTTGAGCATTTCTTTTCAAAATGTGAACTTGATTAATGAATGATGAAATTAAATCTTGGTTCACCCTTGAGCTAGCTTCTATCATGAGTAGGATGTTGAGATCATTTGAGCTTTTATGTGTATGCTTGGTAGCTATGTCTCATGCTTTGATTCATTCACTTGCTTAGATTTTCATGATAATACCATGCTAAAACATGAAGTCTAAAGCTAAAGTGATGAAAAAGATCGAAGTGGGTCCATTTTGCCACACTTTGAAGTTTGAGATTGCTTTCATTTGCACTCTTGAATGAACTTGGCCTTCATTGTGTTTGACCTGCACCATTGTCTTAAGCTAATCATTGCTCACGCATAGGCTTGACATGGTTGATTAGTAAGGCACGACAAATGTGGATAACCACTCGCATGCTCTCTTGTAACTTGTGAACCGCCGCAACTCAACTAAAATGAACACAAGTTTGTGCAACAAGGTCTAGCATGATGTTTGAACGTTTTGCTTGGGGTAGTTCACCCGGTTTACATGTTTGAGCACTTAGTTGATCTCCTATCTACTTGTGCTAGGTGCTATGTTTGATGGTGAACCTCCTTTTGCAAAACACCAAACTTTGCTCAAAATGCTTTGTGCCATATTTCATATCCTTGATTAGCTTGAACTCGGCTAGCACTTGTAGTTTGTTGCTATGGTACCACTTTGAGCACTCTTTCACTTTCGCTTGAATATAATCTTGAAGCTTTGCATTGTGACATATTGCATTTCATAGCTTGATTAGTGCATGTGCCAACAAGGGGGGAGAAAGATACAAAGACAAAGGTTTGCATTTGTCCGGGGGGGAGAGCACTTTGAGCTAGATGTGTAGAGCCTTGCCTCCTCGTCTTGAGGGTCTAGCCGCTTGTGTGTGAAAGTTATTGGTTTGGAGCTGTGCTAGTGGTGTTGAGCCCTGTTCTACCTCTTCTTGAGGACTAGCTTGTCTTAGCTTGGTTGTGTCGAGCCTTTTGCCCATGTCTTTGGGAACCAAGTTTTTTGCTCCATGTTTGCTATCCAAAGGATCAAGTTTTAGCTTTTGTCTAGCTTGTGATCACTTGGATGTGCTATCTTCTTCCTTCTTCTGTCTTTGTGTTGAATGTTGACAATGCACTCATCAAGGGGGAGATTAAGCGAACACATGGTTGATTTAGGTCGCATGTGTTTAGTTTTTGTGATGTAGTGATTGTCAACAAAATAACATTCTCCTTCTATTTTCTTTTTATCTTTTCTTTCCGGCTATGTTTCGTAACACCCTCGTGTTAACCATGTCATTAGCATATGCATTTCATACCCTAAACATCATTAGCATGCATGCATCTATCATTTATATCACGCTTTGCTTATTATTGCATGCTATGCTTTGTCTCATCATTTTATGTATGAAATGCTTGACATAATTAGTTGTTTGATATTTATTTATTCTTAGTGATGTTTATAGAATGTTTTTTAGAGCATGTTTCATGTTGGTCATGTGTGTTAATTAGATTTTATAATGATGGTTTGACTCAATTCGACCTTGTTTGACTTTGAAAGCAATTTGTCTTGTTTTGATCAAAAGTCCTAGTTAGAGTCTTTGCATGTGTGTGCACCCTTCATAAAATGTGTGGATAATTTAGTGTAGAACAAAAGGTGTATAGGATCGTTTCATGAAAGTGGGTGGATCAGGTTCAAAACGACGAAATTAGTTTGATTTGAGTTGGAATTAGGGTTTACTTTGACCTGGGGTAGTTTAGCTTTGACTGATCACGCTTTCCAATCTAGACCGAATTAGGAAAAAAGTTTGTATAGGTGAAATGTTCGAATTTTGCAAGGATCATTTCGTTCAATATGATCTTTGGCTAGTTTTGCACGCATCTCGAGGAACAGGGTGAGATAGCTCCTGTTTAGGGGTTTGATTTCCCTCAAGCTTTTAGCGACGCCGCTTCCCCGCTTCGAACCGCCGGGCCACCGCCGCCACGTCCAGGGTCGCTGCAAGACGCCGTGGGCTCCGCGCTCCTCTCGCATCCCGCAAGGCCACGAAGGGCCGCGTAGGTCATCCCTTGCACCCCACGCCACTCCGCCCCGCGTCCCTTCGCCCAAGGGCGGCGCCAGAAGAAACCGCGCCGCGCCATCATCACCGCCCGCCGGGCGCCGAGCACCGCTGGGCCCACGCCCACGCCTCCCACTGCGCCCAAAGAAATCGCGACCGCTAGACACCCCCCCGACCCAACACACGCACGAGTCGAGCACCGATGGGGACAAATCGGCGCTTCGCGCGGCCAGATTCGCGGAGCGCCGCCGCGAAAGCAAAGCCCGCCGCCGGCCGCCGAACCCGACCTCCTCCCCACGCCTAGCGCGGCGTGACCGTGTCCGCCCTTGATCTCCCCGGTGGTGGAGCCCTAGCCGGATGGAACCGCTGGGTCCCATCACTTAACGCGCGACCACGCCGCCGCGAAGCGCCGCTATGGTCGCCGCCGCGGTAGCTCGCTCCGCTGCTTCGTGGGCCCGCTTGGCCGCTTAGTGCGCCCTATGTGTGCCTCACCTCGCCGAACCCCCCGCGGCAGATCGACCGAAGCCGAAGCTACCGCTCGGGCCGAACGACTCGCCGATGTCGCTGGCTGGTGGCCACGCATGCCGCCGAGCTCACGCCACAGAATCGGGCCGCCCTGGGGCCGCTTCGTCAAGCTCCGCCAGGCACCACGGCCCATGCGCGCTGCGCTTTGCTGCCTTCGCCGAACGCGCGAGTCGCCGGCGACCGCCACGCCGCTGGCCCGTCGCCACCGCGCTGGGCCCACCAAATCTCATGCACCAAGCCCACCGACCGATAGATCTCGTCACGAGGAGTCCATAGATGCGCTTTGATTCGCCGGAGGATCAACGACGGCGAAGATCCGCCACGGCCGGGCGTCATCACTGCGCCGCCGGGTGCTCTGCTTCTGGTCACCGACCGGTGGGCCCCAAATCGGGAATATCCTTTATAAATTATGTTTTTTTTCCGGATTTGCATGTATGGCTTGTAAAATTCATAACTCGGTCATTTTAGGTCCTTTTTGAGTGAACCAAATTTTGTCATGCTTATTATGCTCTGTTTCTATGGTAGAAAAATATGAGATGTGGTTTTCTGGTAGATTTTATATTTATTTATATTTATGCTACTAAATGCCATGTAAATTGATAAATGCATATCTTATTTGTGGTGCATGATAAAATAGTGGTTCCTGTACAAAAATGTTCATGTTTTGTGATGCACATCATGGGAAAAATATGTTTGACCCTAGGTTCTATAATGGAAATGTGATTTTTGATTTATGTGCTAATTACCATGCTTTCTTAGAAAATTCATAGAAAAATAATTACTAGGGTTTTGGATGTGAGACTTGGTGTTCTTGGTTTTGATAGGTTTTAGTAGCATGTCATACTCAGAAATCTGTTGTCTAATACTTTTCATAGTACAAAGTATTTTCATGCCTAGATTTATTGTCTCCTAGTGATTTTTGTGTAGGACAAGACATGCATGATATTGCCATGAGATTTTTGTGGCAGCTGTTATATGTCAAGGAGGATGCTCGTATTTTTTGTAAAATTTCCTGAGGTGTTTATGTATTTATCATATTTATGTTGCATGGAAAGTAGCCTAGAAATGCATATTTATGTTAAGGTAATGTGTGTTGATAATTTTATTGTATGTTCTTAGCATGAATAGGATCTGTTGGTAAGCTTAGTTTGATAAGCTTGGCAGTTTGGTAGATTTATTATTCCTAGCTTTTATATAATTATATTGTGCATGTGTAGTGTTTGATAGGACATATCATTTTATGTGCTTTAACTTATCCTTTGGCTTATCCAGTAGGTTTATTTGATAGATAATGACCTTGGTTGCTTGCTGGTTAAGTTTGATAAGGTTTGCATAAATAGTTTGCAAGTTATAGTAGTTGCATGTAGCTTGATAGGTTAGAAACAGAGCCTCTGTTTCCCTGTTTTCAAGGCTGTTAATGTCAGATTCAGGTCAGGGTGATATGGAATGTTTTGTAGATAATTTCATAAGCTGCCCAACGTGTATTCGTTTGTTTGCATTTGGAGTTATAGAACTCCCTCGGCGGCGACTTTTTTAGTGACAAAGATGTCTAGCTGCCATTTTCGTATTAGTGGAATAGGGTGTTTGCTTGATGTAGAATATTAGGGTTTCTTGTGTAGTTATATTTATGTTTCTACAGAAAGAGATATGCACTTACTAATATCTTACATCATAATGCATTCATCCATTCCTTGTCAATTGTGCATTCCTTAATATTCATCCTTGCATACACATTCATATTGGATCGAAAAAGGACGAGCACTGGGAGATCAAAGAGCAAAAGAAGAGGAGGTTCCGGAAGAAGCAGGACATGTCGTCAAGTCGCTTGAAGTGCCCGAGGCATCTTCTAACATCTTCTCGAAGGCAAGCCCCTGCATGCTGCCCTTTCCTATGCTTTCTAACTAAATTGTGTTGCGTCCCCTTTATATGTATGTTGATGCATTAAGTTTAGGAAAAATGATTGAAACCGTTGATGCACGACATATCCTTGCGGTTGTTATTCTATCCTATTTAGAGGTCTAGGTTATAAATGCTCAAGATGGTGATTCGCATGAGACGCTGAATCCGGTCACTTGAGAGGATGTTGTGGTTAGTCACATGGGTGACTAACAAGCCGGGCGAGAACCCGATAATAAAACATGCTCGGGATTGGGTGGAGTTTGTGGTCCTTTCCACCGACGATCGATTAAGGACTCATACTTTGTCGAATGTGGTCGGAAGTTGAACATACCCGGCATATAGTAGGCTCCGTGGTCGTGAGCCGCTAAACTCGCAAGATTGTTAGGGGCCGCCATGCTTACTTTATCGCCCCTCCTTTGGCGGTGGTTGTAGAGGGTTTTATTGGGTACAAGATGATGCACACGATGATGTCGGTCTCGTGGCTTGCTCACTTGGTACCCGAGAAGGAGGGGGTAGCCGCAAAGACCGAGACTTTTATGTCCCGTAACATCTTGAGGGAGTAATCGGGTCTACCTTGATCTAGTAGACTTGGTGTGTGTCGGGTATTCGCCACCGGTTTGCAATCGATTCGAATCGCCATCTCTCCCGGATAGTGAGAACCCTAAGTTATGTCCACGGCAATGTAGTCTTAATCACTACAATTTAAATGTCTTTATCATGTTGCGCCAAGTTATATCCTCGATCCAGCTTACTTATGCTGTTATTATTTATATTACTCGAGCATATGTTTAACCTTGACTATACAGATTTATGTTATGTAAATAATAATAACCCCGTTAACTTGGATATTCAAGTAGTATGTGTAGGCCCACTAATCAACCCTATTTTCTCGAAATTAAATGTGAGTCACCCGATTCCAGATAAAGCCAAGCATGATCCTTGGAGTCTTTTCTTTATTTTCTCGGTTTCGTGACGGGTAAGTCTTATGGAGTACAATTGAGTACTCACGGGTTAATTCCCGATGTTGCGGTGACTCCATCTAGCATGATTCGAGCCGCCAAAGTGTTGTCGTGGTGAAGAATAATGCCTAGGGCATGGCAATTTCCATATTTCCCTTTGCCTAGTGCTAATACTGTGGTTGACACTATGTTGGCACTATCTTATTTTATTTTCGGCCGTACAACTATCTTGGTTTTGAAAAACTATTGCTTCCACGCTCTGAATTATTTTGTAAACAAATGTGTACATCGCGCCTCGATTAATATATATGAAATTTGGTTTAAGATACCCGGATTTGAACTACATCGAGCTCAACGATCCTTGGTTGTATTGTTGATGAGTTTGAAATCACCGAGATTTTTCGGAATAATTGGGTTTATATGGATTCAAGTGTAGACTTGCGATTGCTTCCCATAATTGCGAATTATACTTGATTTCTTATAAATTGGGATTTCTTATAAATTGGTCGGCTCTCTGTCACCGGCATCGAGCTTAGTTCAGTACTTAAAATCCGATCCGGTGTTTAAATTAAAATGAACCACTAATCTTTTGTGAAAATTTTGTGAAACAAAATCTTTTTTGATGGTGTGAGTAAAAGATTTGCAAAATTAATAGTGCCATGGTCATACCCTTTATGCCCAATTAAGGACGGTCGGCCCTACTAACTTGGGATGGGTTATTGCATCATATTTTTGTTGTTTATGCTTGGTTGCCGTCGCCAAAAGAGTACGGGCTACTCACTTGAGTAGTCATGTATGGATCGAAATACCTCTACGCCCGGGTAATTGATGTTCAATGCCTCTACGCCTAAGGTAAAGATGTGGCTGTGAGAGCATGATCGGACAAACGCCGATCTAGGGGGTAAAATAAAATGTTTTTTTGAGAGCTCCGTGGTCGGGTAGTGCCCCCTAGACTTGTGTATGGGTACACAGTGTGCCGGGTGTAAAATGTGTTTTTCCGCTGGGTATGCGATGTCTTGCGGGGGACTGACGAAGCGTGTATATGCAATTTAAATTAGCATTGCATAAATATATTGTTGGGCTGAAATGAACTTGCAGTACACTAACCACGAAAAACGTGTAGACCGACTAGCTATGATTTATTTTCTTTTGAGAGAACGTTGGTTGTGCCACCACTTATAACGAGTAGTAACTAATCTTTCCTAATCTTTGTGAGGGGCGTAAGTTACGCCTCATGCATCATGTTTATAATGGTTATCGCATTCATGCATTCACATAAATAAAATTTAATTGCATTCCTTTCCTTTCCTTCCCTCTCTCCGATCGTCCCTATTAAAGTACTTTCGTCCTTTTTGATAAAAGTGATCAACTTAAGTCTTACTCTCCGCGAAATCACCAAACCTTGTTACCAATGGCCCTTGCACCAAACCACTAGTGGTAGCTGATTCATTGGAGAGCCTCATGATGAAGAAATCCTAGAACCTCGAGAGGTACAACAACATCGATATTTCGGAGATGACTTATAGTGTTGCTAATTGGATCTAGTCAAGATGGTACAATTTCGACGAAAGGCATGGTAGCTCCCACGAGATTAGGAGTATCATGTTTGTCACACTTTGGATCATTGATGACAAGGAGCACTAGTGCCAGAATGCTATGGAAGTGACCAACAAGATTAGAGTGAGAAGAGGATCAATACAAGAAGTGGTAGCAAAGAGTATGTTAGTATGCTTCACAAGCAACCATTGTCAATTGTGTGGCCTTAGAGAATGCAAAATGAATGAGTAGCAACTCGAGGGTTGCAAACTACGCACAAGGGTGTTGGAATAATTAAGACACCATGGATTGTGAGAAAAAGAAGAATTCAGCTCAAGCAAGTCGATGATTAGCTCGACCCTAGAAAGACTAGCCGATAGTACACCACAATAGTGCTAAAAGAGTATTGGACCTATAGCCAAGGCTAGCTAGTACAACCTATAAGGAGACCAACCTAGAAGGGCTTAGATTTCGAGTGAAGAGCGTGAACGATGCCTTTTCATTCCCGACATATGACTTGAGGAAATAAGATGGCGTAAGGATCAGTTGAGAACTGCCAGAATTGGAAGGTGTGCAAAAGAGTTTATGAGATACAACATACCTGCAAAAGAAGGAGTATTATCGGTGTTCAATGCACACTATCTTTAAGACCGTGAAGAGGATGATGGTTCGTGAGGATGCTGATGATGGAGGTGACATGTTGAACGCCTTCATTAGACGTCCGTAGATGTGTTTTGTCCCCATAGATGTGCGGCTAGATGTTACGTTTCTCACGTGATCCTTGTTGAGAAATGTATCCTAGCTTTATCGTTAGCTTAATTCCTCCCATGAGACTTTATTCAACTACGGATCCTTTGGAAGTGAAGTAATGGTTAACACTCGAACTTCATTAAAGGAACTACCAACCTCGATGGATTTAATGAAGGGTACAAGCTCCCCGGAAAGTTTTGTGCTTTATGCATACACTATGCACCTTTTGTGTATTAGTGTTATGGTGATATGATGATTAAAATTATGGTTACCTTTATTTGTTGACTTCTCAATAAATTCGTGGTAACTCTAATTTAATATCCATATTCACTATTGGAATTATCGACTTCGTAATCACCACTAAGGACGTGTGGAGATGCCTCAAATCATGCATTCGATAGAGAAGAGAACCACGCTTACCACCACCCTCCCTCACTAACCCGAGTCGTTCTTTTAACTAGCTCTCGAGAGTTACGAACATTTTGTGCAACACCGTGTAGGGTTGTTGTGGACACCATGAAAGTAAAAGTAATTAGTGCAACACCCCAAAAATTTTTCACGGATACCAAACCCTTCCGCCTTTCAGAAGGGACAAGTAATTTGACCTTTGGAAAGCAAGTTTGGCCTATTTTGGATGGTGAAATATTGAAGAATGAGTATACCACCCACCTCGCTGGATGGACTAGTAAGAATACGGTTGTTCTCACCATGGTGCCATTTACCCAGCTTAATACTTTTATTACGGGCTAGGCCACACAAACTTTTTTGTGAGGCTATAAGTGCATCATCGAGGGATCAGCATGGTAGCGTATGAACATATGGGGGGCAATGCAGTGCCAAAACATTAACTTAGTACCTACAAGCCTTCGACGATTTATCTTGCTATACCTAGAGTACAAGAACTTTGAAGCTAGGGAGTCAAATAGTTTCAGGAGGATTCAATGTTAAGCTCTGAGATACCATTGGAAATTGATGACAGAAGACCTTCCCCCCTGCATAGGGAAGACAACAATAACAACAATTGTTTTGCCACCGGATCAAGAAGAAACCCTTTTAGGATGGCTTAGCTTAGAAGGACACTTCCACTACCCATTGATCGACCGGCTTTCAAGTTAGTTGTAAGATTTACGTATGCACCACCGAAGGAGTCACAATATGAAAACCCTAGGTACAAGAAATCCTATGCCACCCTTAAAGTAGAAGAGAAAGATGATTTAGAGTATTGAGTATAGACCTCTTAGTGGAAAATTCGTAATGACTATGAGAAGTTGGGACACTTTTGAAGTTTTTTATGCACACCCAAGGAAGAACGAGACCAACAAAACCGAGATGAATGAGCTCATCGCACCAATATAGAAGAGATCCAAGAAGATGGGTCGTAACCATCATACATACGCCTAACCAACCGCTTTTAATGTTGTTGTTTGTTTGACCTCGAATCTTTACATTCGCTTATGAGTCGAACATACATATGAGAGCATCATGGATAAATAGTTGAGTTGAAACATGGATATCATATTAGCTCAACATGGGATAATCGACTTATTGAACATATAATAATAAGTGATACAAGGATTAAGATGGAGAGTTAAGGAAATCTTAACTTCTCTCGTAGTATTGTCTTGTTGGAGCTAGTGTGTTATTTTTGGAATTAAGTTGAACAAATAATGGGGAGCAATTATGGACACTTGAAAATGAGCATCTTGAGAGACTCGAGATGAAAGAGAACCCGGATAATCATGCAAAGAATTGCCTATCTCCGCTATGGTGCAAGTTACCGCACATCGACATCGATCATGGTATGGTAAGTTCCGATGTTTTTCCCTAAAAGTTATCATGAGTTATGCGGATAAAGGTGTGAAGAATTGTGGGCTTAAAGTTTACTTAGATCAAAAGCTCTTTCATTATAGGGATGCCCCCTGCCTATTCGAAAAAATAGAGGCCAGCCCTTGAGGATGTGTTGATTACCGACCACTCAATCGCGTAGCGATTGAGAACAAGTATTCGTTTCCCAAAGATTGGTAGTTTTCTTGGTCAACTGGCCGATGCTATATAGATCGATACTCATCTTGGTGACCAAGAATGACCTTTTTGAAGACCGCTTTTCCTACAAGATATAGGTTGTATGAGTATTTTGTCATGTCCTTTGACCACAATTGCTCCAAAATTTTATTTTATGTACCCAATCAAATTGGTATTCACGCCCAAGTTATACTTAGGGGTCGTGGTTCATCGATAGCATCGTGGTATGATCGAGACGATGAAGACCATGCAATTAACACGAGGATAGCATTGACCAACTTCGGAGAATACCGGTGCTATGATAAGTTCCAAAATTTAAAAATTCAGTTGAAGAAAGTGTAGTTCTTTGGATATGTCCTACTTGGAGAAGGTATTGTTGTGGATCCAAATCTAGTCCGAAAGGACTATAAATTTGGAGACAATAATGTTTGTCACTGGGATTTGAGTTTTTCTTAAGTTTAGTCGAGTTATCAATTTATAACCGACCTAAGATTCCTGAACCCATGACAACGTTGTTGTAAAGATAGAAAATTCGTGTAAATACCGAAGTGTGAGACGACCTTTGTATTTTTACAAGAGTTGTTAACAATCGCTCTAGTGTTTGTATGCACGACATGGAGGAACCTTTTTGATGTGTTTGTAGTACCTATGGTACAAGTTTTGATGCACTTATACCCTAAAGACCGGTAATTGTTTATGCTTCGTGGCAAAACCGAGGAAATCTAAGGTGAATTACCCCCATATAGGAATTGGAAATTTTAGCTATAAGTATATTCTCAAGGATTTGTACCCCCTAACCTATTTGGAGGTGTATCAATTTGATGCCGATACAAGAGTCTTGAATTGACCTTCACTTGAGACATGCTAAAACAAAGAAGAAGATAGTTAGAGCCGGTATCTAGGGACAAATTGAAATGTCTCACCGTCCCTCGCAAAACGAAAGGCTATCACCAAAAGATAGACGCCTGAAGAGTCCTAAGGCACATTGCACCCGGATAATCCATTGCTAGAAGGGATTCAACTTGATGCACCCTCCAATGTGCATAACGCTTTGGTTTAGAATCGCCTTGAAAGACAGATAATCAAGGACATGAAGATAGACAACAATAATTCCCCGCATCAACCGAACTCAAGGAAACAATGGGAGTCCGTTTCAAGATTGAAGAAAGTTATACCCAATGGTTAATGACCGTCATACTATGAATAAGGGTAAGACAGACTCGAGAGATCAATCTTCCTGAAATCACTCTTTTGCCTCTTGAATCATGCGATACTTTTGTTTTCAGAACCCCAACTTGCACGGATGCTTATCCATGCAAGGTCCGCCGCTGTCATGTTAAATATCACAAAGGTTGTAGAATTGCTATGGTGTCGCCATTAATAATCGATGGTGCCGCCGCCATTTAAACCGGAGCCTCCCCCTGATCGCAGCACAAAAGGTGTCTTTGCACGCTACCGTATCGCCGTTACTAGTCATGACTCATTGTCAAAACTACACTAGTGTGTTGTCTCTACGATATACTTTCCTTGATCATCTATTCTATATCATGTTGAAAGATCTTTATACAATCCTTGAAATTGAGCTTTGCCTTGGAATGGCAAATAAGATGATTTTTGGAGGAATGATCACTACATCAACATTAAATGCAAACTACAAGAAGAGATATACGAAGGGAAGTTGTTAACCATCTACATGAGTAGTGTCACCTTTTATGGACATGTGTCACTTTTATTTGATCAAAGAGAGCACCCAATGCTTAGGGTTTGAACGAATTTTGGTAAGGCAAGTAAGGATCAACATTATTTATCTCAATCGATGTTAGTTTCAAAAATCTCTCAAGTACAACAAAGATCATAATGGTTGAGATATCCTAGAGTTTTAGCCAGTAGTCTCCAACACGTTAGAAAAGTCATGCCGACAAGCACGTAATACCTTTGGAATTCCAAATTAGAGGCTACGAAAGTATATCGAAAGCATCAACCATGAAGAGAAATTGAAGGCTTGGAATCGAAAAGAGGATTTGCACCAAGTTTGGTAGGTTCTTATCTAGGAAGTTTAGTTTTAAGAACGATGGGTCCCTATCTAGGAAAACTAGTATAGCTAGTGCGCTTATCTAGATAGATGAAGACAAAGTTTCGCCTCCTTTCATGGTTGCAATAAGAGAAATGTTTGAGAGTACTTGGAAAATGTAATCAAGCCGGAGAAATTAAGTCAACATCAACTTGGCTTACTTTGAAGAACCCATCCGAAAGTTAGGATGTCAAAGAAAGAGCAAGTTGTAAAGTGATTGTAAGATCGCCCAAGATTCCATAGAGAACCCCTCGTGGGAATGATGCCACGTAAGAGGTAGAAAAGTATCTTCGTGAAACTTATCCCATGTTTTCCAAACAAGTGCTAAGTAACACCAAATCTCGGACGAGATTTCTTTAAGGGGTAGATTTGTAACACCCTGGTGTTAACCATGTCATTAGCATATGCATTTCATACCCTAAACATCATTAGCATGCATGCATCTATCATTTATATCACGCTTTGCTTATTATTGCATGCTATGCTTTGTCTCATCATTTTATGTATGAAATGCCGACATAATTAGTTGTTTGATATTTATTTATTCTTAGTGATGTTTATAGAATGTTTTTAGAGCATGTTTCATGTTGGTCATGTGTGTTAATTAGATTTTTATAATGATGGTTTGACTCAATTCGACCTTGTTTGACTTTGAAAGCAATTTGTCTTGTTTTTTGATCAAAAGTCCTAGTTAGAGTCTTTGCATGTGTGAGCACCCTTCATAAAATGTGTGGATAATTTAGTGTAGAACAAAAGGTGTATAGGATCGCTTTCATGAAAGTGGGTGGATCAGGTTCAAAACGACCTAAAATTAGTTTGATTTGAGTTGGAATTAGGGTTTACTTTGACTGGGGTAGTTTAGCTTTGACTCGATCACAGTTTCCAATCTAGACCGAATTAGGAAAAAGTTTGTATAGGTGAAATGTTCAGTAATTTTGCAAGGATCATTTTGTTCAATATGAACTTTTGGCTAGTTTTGCACGATCTCGAGGAACAAGGTGAGATAGCCTCGGTTAGGGTTTGATTTCGTGTTTTAGCGACGCTTTAAGTTTTTTCCCGCCTTTGAAAACCGTATTACCGCGGCCACCGCCGCCACGCCCGTGGTGGCCGCTACAAGACGCCGTGGCGGGCATGCGCCTCGCTCTCGCATCCCGTCGTAGCCGGCCACGTAGAAGGGGCCGCAACGCCCCTTGCACCCCACGCCACTCCCTCGCCTCGCTTCCTTCTCGCCCGCTTAACGCCAGCAAAGAACGCTGCCGCCAAGCCATCATCGCCACCGCCGGGCGTTGAGCACCGCCACAATCGCGTCCACGCCCGACTGTGCCCCCGCCTTTGATCTCCCTGGTGGTGGAGCCCCTCTGGATGGAACCGCTCCCCACATCGCCAACGCACGCGCCGCGGAGCGCCGCCATGGTCAATCGATGGGGACAACCTGCCTCCGCGCTGTTCCAGCCCAAGGTTTTCTGGCCGTGCGCCCCATGTGTGCGCCACCCCGCTGAACCCCTCTGTGCAGGACGAATCGAGCCGAGAAGCTACCGTTTCGCCGGAACGACTCGCCGCCGATGTCGCGTCCGTGGCCACGCATGCCGCCGGAGCTTTCCGCCGCGCAACCGCCTCCGTCCCAGCGCCGTCGAAGCTTGATCTGCGCGCGTGCGTTTGGTGCCGGAGCGAGCCCGCCGGCGACCGCCGCCGCTGCGCGCCGCCGTCCGCCGTCACCGCCGCTAGCGTCCACCAAATCATGCACCAAGCCCACCGATCGATAGATCTCGTCACGAGGAGTCCATAGATGCGCTTGGATTCGCCGGAGGATCAACGACGGCGAAGATCCGCCGCCGGTCTGTCACTGCGCCGCCGGTGCTCTGCTCTGGGTCACTGACCAGTGGGCCCCAGCCGTCGAATATCCTTTATAAATTCTGTTTTTTTTCCAGATTTGCATGTATGGCTTGTAAAATTCATAACTCGGTCATTTTAGGTCCTTTTTGAGTGAACCAAATTTTGTCATGCTTATTATGCTCTGTTCTATGGTAGAAAAATATGAGATGTGGTTTTTCTGGTAGATTCTATATTTATTTATATTTATGCTACTAAATGCCATGTAAATTGATAAATGCATATCTTATTTGTGGTGCATGATAAAATAGTGGTTCCTGTACAAAATGTTCATGTTTTGTGATGCACATCATGGGAAAAATATGTTTGACCCTAGGTTCTATGGTGGAAATGTGATTTTTGATTTATGTGCTAATTACCATGCTTTCTTAGAAAATTCATAGAAAAATAATTACTAGGGTTTTGGATGTGAGACTTGGTGTTCTTGGTTTTGATAGGTTTTAGTAGCATGTCATACTCAGAAATCTGTTGTCCGATACTTTTCATAGTACAAAGTATTTTCATGCCTAGATTTATTGTCTCCCTAGTGATTTTTGTGTAGGACAGTACATGCATGATATTGCCATGAGATTTTTTTGTGGCAGCTGTTATATGTCAGTAGGATGCTCTGGTAATTTTTGTAAAATTTCCTGAGGTGTTTATGTATTTATCATATTTATGTTGCATGGAAAGTAGCCTAGAAATGCATATTTATGTTAAGGTAATGTGTGTTGATAATTTTATTGTATGTTCTTAGCATGAATAGGATCTGTTGGTAAGCTTAGTTTGATAAGCTTGGCAGTTTGGTAGACTTATTATTCCTAGCTTTTATATAATTATATTGTGCATGTGTAGTGTTTGATAGGACATATCATTTTATGTGCTTTAACTTATCCTTTGGCTTATCCAGTAGGGTTTATTTGATAGATAATGACCTTGGTTGCTTGCTGGTTAAATTTGGGTAAGGTTTGCATAAATAGTTTGCAAGTTATAGTAGTTGCATGTAGCTTGATAGGTTAGAAACAGCCTCTCTGTTTCCACTGTTTTCAAGGCTGTTAATGTCAGATTCAGGTCAGGTGATATGGAATGTTTTGTAGATAATTTCATAAGCGTTCCAACGTGTATTCGTTTGCTGCATTTGGAGTTATAGAACTCCCCGCGGCGATCGCTTTTAGTGACAAAGATGTCTAGCTGCCATTTTCTGTATTAGTGGAATAGGGTGTTTGCTTGATGTAGAATATTAGGGTTTCTTGTGTAGTTATATTTATGTTTCTCTACGTAAGAGATATGCACTTACTAATATCTTACATCATAATGCATTCATCCATTCCTTGTCAATTGTGCATTCCTTAATATTCATCCTTGCATACACATTCATATTGGATCGAAAGGACGAGAGCACTCCGGGAGATCAAAGAGCAAAGAAGAGGAGGTTCCGTAAGAGCAGGACATGTCGTCAAGCCGCTGAAGTGCCCGAGGCATCTTCTAACATCTTCTAAGGCAAGCCCCGGTGCATGCTGCCCTTTCCTATGCTTTCTAACTAAATTGTGTTAAGTCCCTTTATATGTATGTTGATGCATTAAGTTTAGGAAAAATGATTGAAACCGCTTGATGCAATGATATCCTTGCCGGGTTGTTATTCTATCCTATTTAGAGGTCTAGGTTATAAATGCTCGGTTATGGTGATTGCGGTGAGACAAAGGATTCCCGGTCACTTGAGAGGATGTTGTGGTTAGTCACATGGGTGACTAACAAGCCGCTGCGAGAACCCGATAATAAAACATGCTCGATTGGGTGGAGTTTGTGGTCCTTTCCACCTGATCGATTAAGGACTCATACTTTGTCGGAATGTGGTCGGAAGTTGAACGTGCACGGCATATAGTAGGCTCAGCTGGGTCGTGGAGCCACGAAACTCGCAAGATTGTTAGGGGCCGCCATGCTTACTTTATCGCTCCTTTGGCGGTGGTTGCGGAGGGTTTTATTGGGTACAAGATGATGCACACGATGATGTCGGTCTCGTGGCTTGCTCACTTGGTACCCGAGAAGGAGGGGGTAGCCGGCAAGACCGAGACTTTTTTACGTCCCGTAACATCTTGAGGAGTAATCGGGTCTACCTTGATCTAGTAGACTTGGTGTGTGTCGTGGTATTCGCCACCGGTTTTGCACCGATTCGAATCGCCATCTCTCCCGGATAGTGAGAACCCTGTTATGTCCACGGCAATGTAGTCTTAATCACTATAATTTAAATGTCTTTATCATGTTGCGCAAGTTATATCCCGATCCGCCATTTATGTCGTTATTTGTATTACCGAGCATATGTTTAACCTTGACTATACAGATTTATGTTATGTAAATAATAATAACCCCTCGTTAACTTGGATATTCAAGTAGTATGTGTAGGCCCACTAATCAACCCTATTTTACTGAAATTAAATGTGAGTCACCAAAGCTCCAAATAAAGCCAAGCATGATCCTTGGAGTCTTTTCTTTATTTTCCGGTTTCGCATCTGTAAGTCTTATGAGTACAATTGAGTACTCACGGGTTAATTCCCGACATGTTGCGGTGACTCGCTCTAGCATGATTCGAGCCGGTTGTGTGTTGTTTGTGGTGAAGAATAATGCCTAGGGCATGGCAATTTCCATATTTTCCCTGTCTAGTGCTAATACGTGGTTGACACTATGTTGGCACTATCTTATTTTATTTCCGCGCCAGCATAACTATCTTGGTTTTGAAAACTATTGCTTCCGCGCCTGAATTATTTTGTAAACAAATATGTACATCGCGCTCGATTAATATATATGAAATTTGGTTTAAGATACCCGCGATTTGAACCACCGAGCTCAACGATCCTTGGTTGTATTGTTGATGAGTTTGAAATCACTGGAGATTTCCTAATACCGGGTTTATATGGATTCAAGTGTAGACCGTGATTGCTTCGGTAATTCGCGAATTATACTTGATTTCTTATAAATTGGCTCCGCTTATGTCACGCAGTTTCACCTAAGACACGGAGTGTGTCGTGACGACGATTCTTGGTTTGTGTTGTGCAAGTTTTGAGCTCGGAGATGGTAGCCGACGACGGCGAGGTGAAGGGGGCCAAGGAGGACGCGTGCGGGCCGGCTGCATCGCAGAGGTGAAGGACGGACGTGAGGCTTGACCGAGGGACCGGATCGCCGGTGGCTAGCCATGGAGGCCGACATCCGGGACATCGACGGATGCGCGAGAGGACGGGCAGACCGTGTCGACGAGTCAAGACGGCGAAGCGCAAAGCGCAGGGCGGGAGCTCGGATGACTTGGCGACTTCGGCGGTCAAGACGGCGATGACACGCGTCGCCGAGGAGGTTTGGTGGTTTGCCCTCAAAAACCATCTAGCGGGTTTAGTGGTTTGGGCCTCAAAACCACAGCGCGGGTTTCACGTTTGGGCCTCAAAACCGAAGCAGCCCCGGCGGACGGGGATCGGCACGCATGGCGCATCGGGAGGCCGCGGAGGCAAGGCTACCGATGAGGAGGCGCTGGTGGCCGTCGGATCGAAGATTACCCGAGTCGACCAAAAATAGCCTTAGGGTTACAAAATCGACTCATGTATCTTAGGTAGTTTAGGCAGAGGGAATTGGGGCTATTTAGCAGAGGCATACCCCTTCATCCTTCCTTGCCTCTCATTTTCACATTTCCTAGTTAGGGTTCCGGACTGGGTGTGAGAGGTCCACCGATCTTGTATTGAATTTGTTGAGCAAGGGCTAGCTCTGAGTAGCCCCTGTCACATGGTGGCGTTTGGGATGATTGGATCGGTGTTCTTGTTTGCTCTCTTGAGCTGTGATTTTGTTCTTCACTTGTTCTTCCCGAGTTCATCCTCTCCCCTATTCTCTTCGCGATTTCTTCGATTTGGCACCGTTTGATCTCGTTTTTCTTGCCTTGATTCGTGCTGGGGCGTGAGAGGATCATTTTCACCAAAGGGTTTGAGCTAATTCCTCACGAAAACGTAGATCGGGCGAGTTTTAGATCAAGGTGACTTTTGGTGTGTTCTTGGTGTGATTCGCGATTTCTTTTTGATTCACTCCGCAAACTCGAAATTTCCAAGGGGAAATGGTCACCCACATACCTAGATGCCATGGCTCGAATCTTGTGACCTGAGGTTTCGATTTGATTGAGTTTTGGATCAAGTTTGGGAGAATCGCCGCCCGCGCCTTTGCTCGTGCGCTTTCGGGAGGCGCGGGACAGTCGCCCGAAGCGCGACGGTCCGCCCCTCGACTTTGCCGCTGGTGCCTCGAAGTCGATCCACTTTGCCACGCCGGCACGCGGACAATCCGGCCCGGGCGCCGATGTACCCGAGCCCCAGCCGTGAGGCGTGTCCGGGACCGCTCGCTTTTTTTGCAGGTTTCGCTGCCGGACCGTCTCGACCCCTCGTAGCGCGATCGTCCGCTGGTCGCTTCTCCGTACCGAGTCCAGAACCAATCCAGTGAAGTCGTGTTTTTAGTTTTGGCCTCGCGGATCGGCCCGGATTTTTCTTCTTGGACTGTCCGCCCGCTTGAGTTCCAGCAGCACCCTTTTTACGGCCTAGCCTTTAGCTGCCAGGCTTTGGACCGTCCGTCCGGCTTATGACCGTTCTGGTCTCCTCTTTTACACGGATGAACCCGAGTTCCCGTGGCCTGACCGTCCCGGCTTTTCGTGTTTCAAGCCGCTTTGTTGCGTTTGGTTCCGTGGTTGTTTTGCTTCGCTTCCTGTTGATCCGTTGTGACTCTAGAGCAATCTCTAGGTCATCCACCTTGCATCCAAGGTCGTGATCATACCGAGTGTTGTTCGATTTGCTCGAGGGGTTGTGAGAGCTACATGTTCACTAATTCAAAAGAATTTAGTTGAGGCTCCCATTCACCCCCTCTGTCGCCTATTCGGGTCCTTCTCGACCACTTTGGTGGCAAGAAGCACGGGAGGTTGGGCATTGCCGACGGCATCATCAATGCTCCCGCCTCGGACTAGCGTAAGTCCGAGCACGGAGACGACCCGCCGATACGCCGACCGAAGCGTGGCGATGGGATGTTTCGGCGCCCTTGAGTTTTGCATTACTCGACGCATACATTCGTCTTTACACGCCTAGTAACGCTTTGCATTACCAAAACAACGACGGCTAAATGTTGTAGGCTCAAGTAGAAGAGGAAAGGCGGCTATGTCGAGAGCAAGCAATACCGCTAGCGGAGGAAAGGAGGCCGTGAGGAGGTGGAGCGCATACAACCTGACAATGGCGGCCAAGTTCTAGGAACTTACTAGGTTCCTTTCCATGACAGTGGTTTGACTGCGCCACGTGAGCTCCTAGGGCCTGTCGCCCCACAACCCATTCCGGGTACTCTCGCGTGAGTATGATAGCAAAAGAGTTTCGATTTTTCGTTTTTCAAGTAATCATGTCTAACACTTACAACCTTGTCTTCTTTGTGCAAGGCTTCCACTCCCGGATCGGCGGGTCCAATCACCCGGGCCGTAGGTGCTACAGTGTTGAGCAAGTCTTCCGTCCCCGAACCATCATCAATCCACCTTTCCCACCCTTACCGCCTCAAGAATGAACTTGTGAGACTCGTTAGACTTGTCTGACCATTTGTGGACTTGATGTTTCTCTTGTGGACACGATGTTTCTCTTGTGGACTTGATGTTATACTTGTGAGACTCGATGTAGACTTGTGAGACATGTTTAATATGGGTTCTGTGATATATCGCTATGTTTTATGTGCCGGATGTGTGAAATGTGATATATATATGTTCCGTGATTGAATGGATGTGATATGTATTATACATGTGTTTATTTGTCAAGGTGGAAAGAAGAAACAAATGAAAAACGACAATTTTTCAGCTCTTTGTCGAAAAGACCGCTCGGCAAAGGCTTCTTTGCCGAAGCGTTTTTACCATTCTACTCGGCAAAGCTGGGAGCCAAATGGCTACCCGACGGCCCCCTTCCCAGCTTTGCCGAGGGTTTTCGCATGGGCTCTCGGCAAAGAATCCGTCTTTGCCGAGCACCTCGCCGCCGGGTGCTTGGCAAAGTTTTTTTCTAAAAAATTATTTCTTTGCCGAGCACATAACAGACAGGTACTGGGCAAAGTTTTTTAAAAAAGGAAATTTCTTTGCCGAAAGCATAAAGATCGACGGTGCTCGGCAAAAAGATTTCTTTTTTAAAAAATAAAATAAAAAATTTTTGCCGAAAGCACGGCACAAAGTGCTCGGCGGCCGAGTAACGGCCGCGCCGCTTACACGGTTCGTTAACAATTACTTTTCTTCGCCGATAGTTTTTTTTTGATGCTCGGGCGAAGCCTTCGCCAAGAGGGGGCCATGACGGCAGTCGGCAAAGGATCTGTGCGTTAAAAATTCCCCGTTGCACCTTCGTCGAAAGCACGGTGCTCGGGCGAAGCCTTTCGCCGATGGCCCCATGGCCTTTGCCGAGTCGCCGAACGCAGCAAAAGGACCGCCTCCTGTAGTGCTAGAGGAACAATACACAATTAGCAGAACTTGGATTCATTACAATAATACATGATATTTGGCAGCAAAGTAGAATTTTGTGTATATTTCAATCATTTCCGTCAGTTGGCCAAATGGAGGCAAACTTATGCAAAGTGTCACGACTAAGCTACTTTCAACGTTCATGTCCTTACAAAAGCAACCAATGTAGAAGTATCATCTATAAAAAATTATTCTGAATCATAAGCATCATCATGGGTTGAATAATTGAACTGTGAAGAGATGATGTAGCCATGGCCTACCACCACCTTTGTTTGGTTGTCGGCAGTGACATGAGTGATGGCTGGACTTGGCACACAAAAACTACCAACTGCAAGTTAAAGATAGCATCTACAAATCTTGACTAAAAAGGATATCAGCTATAATGCACTAAGAAAACAGGAAGATCAAATCTTAGGTTGAATAATCTAGAATTTGGGTTTGTTAGTGCCGGCAGCATGCTTGAGCCACAAGATGATAGTCAATTCATGATTTGTTGTGTTATACGTGCTCACAAATGCAGTCATACAATATATCATGTGTAACTTGAGTGGAACTACATATAGTGTCATTATATGAGAAGTGATAACTACACCCTGCTGCAGAGTGCATGTTCTCTTCTTAAATTCGGGACTACGTGACTGTGCCTATAAAACCCAACAAAAAGAGGCCCAAGGGTGTGCTATGCAGTGGAGTCTAGAGGGGCAAGGGCACGGGACAAGCCAACGAGGTAGATAGATCTGTGCTGAACCAAGATAAGGGACACCCCATTTTCTTGAATTTTACATAGTATGTATTGTAGGATTGGCAGGCATTAGGAACTCCATTGTGGGTCCGCTTGGGGAGAGCTCAGCTCCCTGATTCTTTAGCTCTACTTCTTGATTCTCCGATGGAGTGATTCTATTAGATTCATAGGAGGTAACAGCGTAGGGAGCTAACGAGAATTCATTGCATGTTTGTCGCCACCAAAATATAACAGGGAGAAGGGTGAAGCAGGTTTTCTTCGCTCCCAAATTGTAGTGTAAATGCAGAACTGATTCTCTGCTAATGCCCACCTGAATTATTTGGCATTTTTAGCGTTTGGGAGTGATTCTTTTTCAAGAATCTGAAACTGAAGCTCTGCCAAACGGACCGATATATGATTGTGTTGTTGCTTCATACCAATTTACCTTGTCAACGTGGTGTAGGGTGCAAGAATTCTACGAAAACCAAAAATGAACAAGCAAAATTTGATATGTTTAGGACCCGAAAATAATCATGCGCCAAGTTGAATTGGCCCGTTACCTGCAGACGTCTCCTCAACAAAATCGTCAAGGTCACTGGTACACCTGCAGACGTATCCTCACCAACAGATGGTGGAATATTGTGCACGGTGGAGTACGCGTCGCAGATTCTAGTCATCCGATCCAACACCCAAACAATTCTTATTGAACGTGACCAACGTGGAGCTTTGCATGAATATTGGGAAATTTGTTGACAACAGTTTCTTCCTGTTTTACTTGGCGCCAACGGGCCATCTCTGCACGCGTCCCTCTCCCCTGCGCAAGATGGCAAGAGCTCGAGGTGCTCCCCATGGTAGCCTTCTTCCTCAACTCCGGCGCCCTCCGAGTCCGAGATGTCCGGCCTTGCTGCTCGTCGCCACCAGGCGGTCACGGACCCGCTCGTCGCTGTTGCGTCACACACCCGCCTCAACTCACTCCCCTCGCGTCCTACCTGGAAGCACCGGCGGCTCCCCGCCACGGGCTTACCGTGCCGCCATGGCATGGACCTGCCTCGCCCCACCTGGCCACACCGGCCGCACCCCGTCGCGGGCCCATCTCGCCGCCCAAGCACGCCCTTGCCTAGCTCTCCCCTCTCTGTTCTTCGTGAACACTATGGCAGCAGCAAGCTCAGCCACCGCCGTCTTGCAGAGTTGCAAGTGAGCTTGCCCGGTCCCTCCAATCGAGCGCCCTCGCCTGTTGTCATTTGGGTCGATGAGAGATATTAACGCATATTTGCCTTCTTCATCGTTTGGCACCCAAAATGCATTGGTTGTTTGCATATCCGTTGGAGAGGTTTTTTTACAAGATAAAAACACCATACATGACTTATTTTTTCCTTTGCGTCGCTGGTTGCGGCCTTTCCGTTGGAGACAGTCTAATTTAGCTACGGCATCTCATCATCTAACATTCAGGGTCCATGTGTTTACAAATGCATCCAGCATCCAGTCCTACAAATATATAGGCACCAGCGCACACTGTCATGATATGTAGCAGCCTAGTAGGTGGATCGAGTACGTATTGTATGAGTTGCGATAACTACACGTTGTTACGGTGTGCCTTTCCCCTCAATAAATTTGGGGCAACATGGTTGCATAAATAAAACAAACATGTATTGTGGCTATAAAAGCCAGCAGAGAAGCAAAAGCCTGTGCTAAGCAGCAGAAGGTCGGGTAAGGACATTGGAAGAGCCGAAGAGGAGATAAAATGGGGATGTATAGCATCTTACGTTCAGAAATGTGGGGCTTATGGCTCAAGCCATATAGGATTGGTAGACATGAGGAACTCAACTATATGGGCTTTTGAACAGAAGAGTGGATCAGGTCCAAAATAGTTGGGCCGAATAATAGTGATCCCATAGGAGCCTCAGTTTCCTTGTCATTGAACCTGCTAACTCTGTGTGTTGACACAGATCATCTGGAATTAGGAGGTGTAGGCTTTCTGGACAAAATGAAATATGAGCTGGACCAAAACAGCCATGCCTTTGTGTACGCCAAACTGTGTACAGGTTGGCCTATCAATTGAGCACGGTTCAATCAACATTATTCTTTTTGTCTGACATTTAAAAAGTATGATATCTCTTTTATGAATTGTCCATTTCGGTTTCTGATTGCACCACCGTATTCATTATGATGGGAGCCATAACAATTACTGTGTAGCAGTATACATATATATTTTTTTGATAGATTTTCATGTAAGTTTGCTTTACACGATGTTTTTTTTTTTGAAACTGCTAGACACAATTAATTAAATATGCATACAAAGTAAGTTTTAGAGGGAGCAGCAGGGGAAGCCCCTACTTAAATGTTTTCATAATATATCCCTGTACATGTTACAAGGCTTTCAAAGCGCAGAGAAAAAAAAACAGGTTACAATTAACAGATATTCTCTAACCACAAAAATAAGGGGTGGGTTGGGGGTTTAGTACTATATGCTTGACTTTGATGACTAAAATGATGACAACTTCTCTAAAAATTTGGTTCCCCAAAGCATTCCTGGCCTCAAATGACCATATCCAAGGGCTGCAGCTGGAGATTACAGGTGATGGAAATGGTCTGCCAGCAGCTAGCACTGAAGGAACATTCAAAGAAGAGATGCATACAACGTAAGTTGCTGATCTATAAAAAAGAAGAGATGCATCATGGCCCGTTGCCGCCTCTGTTTGCTTTGCCGGCAATGCCATGAGTGATGGCTGGATTTTTGGTAAAATTGAAAACTGCAAAAGTACCAGGTAACATGTACAAATCTTGACTTAATGGGTATAAATTATAATACGGACAAACAAAAAAACAGGAAGATAAAACACTTAACCCGTATCAACTTTGTTGTGGTGGAAGCGCAATGTAAGTTTGAGATACCTTTCTTGTGCTATTGTTCTCTTTGTTGGTGGTGCCGGAAGCATATCTGCTTTAGCCAAAAGGGTTAGTGTTGTGCTAATGTTTTCTTTTTTGTTGGTGCCGGCAGTGCTTCAACCACCAGATGATAGGTAATTTTCATGATTTGTTTTGAGTTATGTGTCCTTACAACCGTAGTAGTATACTATACAGGTAATAGCTTGATAGGTACTGGCTGCCATGATGCGTGCTTGCCTAGAACGTAGATCACACTTCAATACCTAGTGTGGTTATATAGAGTTGTGGTGGCTACATGCTGCTGTGAAGTGCATGTTCTCTTCTTAAATTCGGGAGTGCAACAATTGCATGAATAGGTAGAAGAAATATATTAGTGGCTATAAAAGGCAACAAAGAGACCCAAGCGCGTTGTATGCAGCAGAGACTATAGGGGTAAGGTCGTAAGGACATGGGGCAAGAGATGGGAATAGCTGAGGCCAGGATTGGTAGGCATCAGGGACTCAACTACTTGTGCGATGTTGCTTCGTGCCACAATTAATTGAACCAGAAAGTTCAAGAATTCAGTAATGACCTACATTGGTAAAAGTGATCCAAGAATTATGCAATAACCTTTGTGTGTAAAAATGGGTAGCAATACACAGCTCGCTGGACTAATGCTGCGCAGGATGACTATGTTAACCAGATTCTATTAATGCAATCCAACTATCCCAAGGTGACCAACTTTGAGCTCTCTGCAAGAATAAATTTAATGTCAAAGCTCCATATTTATCAAGTACCATTTGATTAACCCCTTTTTAGTGTGAAACAATTATCAAGCAGCTTTTATTAACATGTATGTCAAAAGACTATACATCTCAATTGTTCATAATATGTTGGACCGCATGGATGAACTATTGTTAGCATTTATGTGGATCTCATGGACTATCCAAATAAGAGATCTAAAGTGTTGTCTAAAGTTTAATCCACCTCAAAAAAAACTTTGCACCAATAAGTGAGCTAAAGTGGTATAAAGTTTTAGTCCTCGACTTTAGATAGTTAAACTTTGGACCAGAGAATCAAACAGGGAATAATTAGTCATTTCAATGCGCATCTCGCAGGAAGGGCCACGACAAGAACAACCAATAGGCACAGTCCACTAGCACGCTATCAGAAACCACAGAGGTAATTTCCGCACTGAGATCTCACTTCTCAGCAAAAAGCGTCCAGTTGTTCAGGCGCCTAGGCTATCACATTATAATTGATAAACATGCTTCTTAAATGTGGAGTTGATCAGTAGTGGAGATGCAACAAGATTGACAGTGAGCACCAGTGCTCCAGGTGCAAAACACAATCGGTCAGACGCTGCAGCTTGCTCGCATCAAGCTTCTGGTTGGTCTGAGCCTTTGGCTTTATTTTGACAGTAAGTATCCTGGTCGCTGCATCCAAGCTCCAACCGTTTTGCACAGCATCTGTAATAATTCTGGAGCAGGTAAAGATCAACTGCAACAGTGCAATGGAAATTAAGTTTGAATCTTGATATGCGTGTGTGTGTGCGCGCGCGCTAGATAAAATGGACCAGTGGACCAGAGGTAGTATATTATGTGAAATTTTGGCAGCGAGACGAGCTAGATTTATTTAACACACAGTTTTTTTCCATCACTTTATCTAACAAGCTTTTTTCCTAACTACTGAAATAGAGTCATACTTATTCAAAGTGTAAAGACTACCCAGTTTCGTCAGGCTCTTTCTCCCGGCGTGTGCCCAACCGCCCGCCTACTCTGGATGCTGCAGCTGATGATGACGCATCCGCACCGCCGCCTGGGCCCCCTGCCACGTTGGCCCGACCTCAGCCAAGCACGGCAGCGCCTGCCACTGCAGCTGCTGTGGGAGGGACGGGGCTGCCGACGTCACGGCCTTCATCGAGTCCTTCCACCTACCTCTCGAGGAGCCGCGTTGATCAAGTCCCCACCACGGCCGAGGCGTGCTCGCACCATCAGTGAGGATTAGGTGCCTAGGCGCAGTTACTGGCTCGCGGCCAAGTCCGCCTTCCGCGACCCTCATCCCCTGAGCGGCAGGCTCGCTGCGGCCCTCCTCAACAAATGGGAGGGCCGCCAGCCAGGGACGCCACCCACCACTCCGCCCTTGATTGCGGAGAGGTTTCACAGTCACTTCATAAATGACGTCCTCCCGCCTCAAAAGCAGGCGGTTCTTCAAGAGTGCTTCCTAATGCGCGGTACTCGCTGGGCTAAGACGGTCGAGCGCCTGTAAGCACACTCCCACCGGGCTCCTAGTTCCCTGTAGCACACATTTGTTTCTTTCTAGTTTACATCTATCCCGCTCCACCGTTTAAGCCGGTGCTTTGTGTCAATGTGTCAACTTGTAACAACTCTGTGGCAACTCGCTATGAGATGATTGCAAGTCGTGTATGAACTGCTCTGTTTCTCTTAATGAAGTATGAGCTATGCTCGCTTTCGAAAAAAGTCAGGCTCTTTCTGGCTCCGATTCTTTGCAACAGTACTTGACGAGTCAGAGACGGAGGAGCCACAATATGGCCACTTTGACCTCTTAGTTCATTTTATCAGGGAAAACGGTTTCTATAGGTAGTGATGTTATAGTTGCTATTGCAAGGGGAGCCGGAGCCACAAAAGGTTGTACTAAATAGGTCCAAAGCTGACTACACCGCATCACCACGTCCTTACAAGTGCACCCCAACATCAAGTCCTACGATATATAGGCACTAGCATGATATGTACGTATACATAGTGGGCTCGTTGGTGGATCGACTATAAAGTCTGATTATATGAGTTGTAATGACTACAAATGCAACCCAACATCAAATCTGATTATAAAGTCTGATTATTTTCTTATTAAATTCAGGACAACATGACTACATCATTAAATAGTACAAACATGCATGTTTCTTCAAAATAAAAAAGAACAAACATGCTTTGTGGCTATAAAAGGCGGCACATATAGGCCAACGGGTGTTCCAAGCAGCAGTAGGGTAAGGGCAAAAGAGGAGATAAAATGGGGATGCATCTTGGGTTCAGAGTGAGGCTTATGTCTCAAGTCATATAGGATTGGCAGGCACGAGGAACCCAACTATATCCATATCTATCCAAAGTCGTAGATCAAATACAAAATAGTCAGGCACTAGTGATTGTGGTGTTTGTTTCTACTAGTGTTTTATTTCGTTTTGCAACTTGTAAGTATGAGGTCCTTCTGGTTACCCTCCGAGACAGAGTTAGCACGAGGTCCCTACTTCATACTTGTGTTCTCTGCCACTTGGGTATTGAGGAGGATTTGGCACATCTTTTCTTTCACTGTCCTTTTTCAGCAGCGTGTTGGAATATGGTTTCTATCATTGCTCCGGCTTCTAATGATCCAAGTACTAAATCATAGATCAACTCAGTGTCTCCTGCTTCATGGAAATAATTGTCACCATGTGTTGGTCCATTTGGACCATGAGAAATGATTTGATTTTCAGGGGAATTTCTCACTCTCTCAGGCGTTGTAAGGTCTTCAAGAAGGAGTTTGCTCTAGTTATCCTAAGAGCAAAAGGAAACCATAGAAGATGTTTAGATAGATGGCTACAATCTCATTTGTAACTTTTCTCATTTTCTTTTTGTCCTTTTTTGTTTCTTGAACTTTTTGTTGTAAATTGTACTCATTTTCAATAAAAGCCCAGTAGGGGGAGCCTCCCCTGATGTTTCTTCAAAAAAAAAAAAAAAAACCATGTAAGTGGTGGATATATGTTTAGCTTTTAGATGGACCTGTTCTCTAGGGCATAGAAACGGTGCCCCGGCCACGAGCTGGTTACTCAAGACGCATTTGGTTGATGGTTGCGGAATGGAGCAGGTGGCCGCAAGTACACCCAAACGCTTGTCTGTTCTTGAATGGTGGACATCGCTGACAGAAAAACCTCTGGGGTCCCCAAGAAAAGAATTCGTTCTCTAATCTTGTTGTGTGGGAACTGTGAAATGAGAGCAAAGCAAGAGTATTTAGGCTCAGGGAAGCCTCCACCATTTCAGTTCTAAACAAGATCAAGGGAGATGCACTATGCAGAAGCTTGGTAGAGAATAGTTTTTTTTTCTCTCCTTTCTTGACTTGCCGGCTTACTAGACTTTCTAGATTTGCTACCTTGTAACTCCTCTTTTATTATGAATAGAAATTGGCACTGTGGCATTTCGTTCAAAAAAAATCGCTTGATCGTGTGCTGCCGCTTGAGCCTGGCGGCGCCTAACCATGCCGCCACTCCCGATACCTCGGCGGCCGACAATGCCGTGTGCTCAGTGACCGCCGCCAACACCTCGCAGCCAGCACTGTCGTCCACGGTGACGACGACCATGTTCTTGACACGGCTGGCAAGACCGGGTGGTGAGCTCGGCCTTCAGCACGCGGATGAGTTCCAGCCGGAGGTCTGCGCAGCGGAGCATCGTACACATGATGAGGCAGCTCCCTCCATCCCCATGTCTCCTACCCCAGCCCTACACCTGTGCTTGTGCTATCGGATGGAGATAAAATGGGGACGGATCGGATGCCATGTACTCAAGCCATGTAGAATTGGCAGGCAGGAGGAAGTCAACTATATCTGCGCGTCAACAAATATGTGGATCAAGCCCAAAATAGTCCGACAGAATAGTGATCCCATGGGCCATATGCGTCAATTCTCCCAGTCATGTCTAGTGATGTAGGAAGAGAAGATAGAACAATGCAAACTCTAACAAGTGACAAGGCTAAAGTCCTTTTTTTGGAAAGTTGAAAAATTTCCCTATTCTGTGTTTTCCTTGCGGAACTGAACTGATTCATGTGAAGTTCCAACACGGATCCTATGAAATTCATGTGTCTAAACAGGCCATAACTTTGTGAGCAAACATGGTGCATATGGGGAGTAGGCTGCTTTCTTGGCCAAAATTAAATATAAGTTGGACCAAAACAGCTGACAGGTTACTTTGCCTATGTTGCGTACGCAATACTGTGACTATAAAAGACAACAAAGAGACCCAAGGGAAGGCTATGCAGCAGAGGATAGTGCCATAGTGGGTTAAGGACATGGGACGAGCTGACAGGGAGGTAAAGATGGGAAAGACTCAGGCCGTGTAGTATGTGTTGCATTATCTACCAATTTACCAATCATGACTGTATTCGTTATGATGATGTTGGGGAATAGGCCCCGGGCGCATACAGGCGGAGGTGTTCCCCGGCCGCACGAAACGCTCATGGAGATCGGCGCTGACGAAGTTTATCGTGGTTAACCCCGCGCTTCTTCTTCAGAAAGGGCGGCCCGCGTGCACCTCCGCTAACGGGCAAAGTGGAGGTGTTGACTCCTCCCGAACCCCGGAGGCGGCGACGGATTACCCCCCGACGGGCGGTGCCCGAGGCATAGACCTCCGCCACCCCACCCCCCGAGGATGGCGAGGAATCCTTGTTCGCGACAGCCCGGGACGAAGCAAGCCGAGGCTCACGGCTACCCCACAGCCGAAAAAAAATGGGACCCGCTGGCTGAACCCGGCAAGTGCAAGACGGCAAGGTGTGTGTAAATACGGTGTAGGTCAACCCCATTTGTAAGCTCGGCGAATATGCCGAGAGAATAAAAGGGTAGGACTGTAATCTTACATCTTGTAGCGATTATGTAACTATAAATAGGGATCCATCCTCCCCAAGAGAGAGGTTGGTGAATTCCATTTATGGAGCATTATTGTAACTAGCCATACCTTTAGTACTTGCCCTACTCTAAATCCCCCTCGTGGCATCGCCCGAGCGAGGTGTCGCACCGTGTTGGGAACCCCTAGCTCAACATTGGCGCCACCGTGGGGCCCTGGACAAAAAAACCATGGCTCCACGTAAGAGAAAGAAAACCACCTTAGGTGCTAAGGCACCGCCGAAGAGTACCCAACCCAAAGCAAAGACGAGGAGCACCTACGCCACGGCGGGGAGGAACCTCCGCTTGACAATGAGCAAAGGGGGGAGGAAACAAATGGGCGAAGGTGAAGCGATTAATAACCCGGGGCGAGGCCCCCCCTGCATTACAGAGCCGCGCCAGCCAGCAAAGCCCCCTTCGCAGTCCGCAACAGAAAGAGACAAAAGCGGCCGCAGCCAGATGAGGTCCTCAAATCGCAGCGTGCATCAAAGACAAAGCGGCCGAAATAAGGCAAAGAATGGCGCCTTACAGCGGAGATTCAAAGCATGCAGCTTTGTCGGGCCACCGCCAACTCAACCACCCCCGACATCCCTTCCGGCCCCCATATCAAGTCACCTCCCCATAAACATTGACCGAAGCTTCGCCAACCCACCGATTGCCCATAATGTCTCACAGACCGAGAGCTTTTGATCCAAGTCTCCGCCATCGAGGGAATACAAATGACACCATGGCCAACCGTGATACAAGCCCACCCAACTCCCGAAATTCAATGGGAAAAAACAGACCCACATCAATTCATAATGAGCTATGAGGCAGCGTAGCCTCAAACGGAGGCAACGATGCAAAGGTTAGCGGCTAAGGCCTTCATAATCGCCGCAAAGGTGATGCTCGCTTGGTACTCTATGCCAGAAGCCTAGCACGATATACTCATGGGAAAAACCTCCTGACAAAATACCGAGAACTTCAAAGGCTTGGCCGCCAGCCACTCACCTCCATGGATCTGCTCCAAAGCAAGCAAGGCTACAACGAGCCACTAAAAAGATTATTTTCGTGAGATTCCTACGCTTGAAGGCGAAGGCCCCCGACGCCCCCGATCAAGTGGCAATAGACGCAGCCATCGAGGGCTCCGATTGGGACCATTCGCAGAGAGTTGGCACGGCGGAAGCCCAAAACAATGCAGGAGCTTTTAAGCGAAGCAGCTTGAGATATGGATCCGGCCGACGAAGACTATCGGGAGACTTGAAGAACAAAACATGGAAAGGCAAAGCACCAAGGGTAATAAGAAAACCAAAGCAAGCGGAGCCTCAAAGAAGCAGCCCAAACAAGTCCAGTGGACAAAGCAGGTCCTAACAATGAATCGTAGCGGAGTTCCGCCATCAAATAAGCCAAATGGCCAGGAGCGAGGGCCACCCGACACCCAAAAAGTCAGATCAAGGGAAGGGACCCCTAAAAAATTGGAACAGAGGGCCAAGAAAACAGCTTTTGGCGCAATACACGGGCGAAGAGAAAGGCCACTATATAGAAGAGACCGCCTTTGTCATCCAACAGAAAGAGACAAGGCACTCAAAAGTCTAGCAAACCCACTCCCTACTTAATCAGAACCCGCAACCAGCAAGAGAAATCAACAACGCCTACACATACACACGCATCGAGCCTCCGCCACCGGACCAAGACCAAAGAATATCGCCTAATTTATCCCTCACTAACATCAAACCAAGTGCACCCATCGACCCCGCAAACGCCTACTACCCCAGCTTTCTTCCGGCATGGAGGCCTTCGCCACCTCCGCCTCCACCCCAAAATTACTCCTCGGAATCAAGCATGTCATACTCCACTCCGAGGCAACACTTGACCTATGTCGAGACAGGGGGGACCTCAACACACGATAAGACAACCCGGCCAATCGATCTCCAACCAAAACCCCGCCACCACCTCCGCAAGGACCCCCACCCAAATACCCCATGAAGAATGAGCCAAACTCGTAAAAACCAAGATAACCCCCACACCCCTTACCCCTCTATAGGAACCATAATGCCGATTGGTGGGGGTTCATCAATAGAGTATGAAACCAAGAAACGTAAGAGAGATCACCTCCGCTTGGTCAATAACGAGCCGCTCAGCCCTCTCACCAGTTTGGGGAGTGGTCGAAGACCCCCATAACTTTCTCGAGGCGCACTTCAAACTCGAGAGCTACCCACACGCTGACGCAATGGTGATAGAAACCAACATAGCAACGCGGGGAAATGAAGAGAGTGCCGGTGGATACGGAAGCTCCGCAGACACAATCTTCGCCAACGCATTCGACAAGATGAATTTCAATAGAAATCAGCTACAGCCATCAGACTCACCACTCATAGGATTTGGCGGAAGACAAAAGTGTGCATTGGGCAAGATAGTCCTACCGTCCTCCTTCGCATCTAAAAAAAAGTGCAAGAACGTAATACATAACCTTCGACATCGCTGATGTCTACTCCCCGCATAACGCAATCTTTGGCAGAGGATTCACAAACAAGTTCAATGTCAAATACACACATGGGCTACCCGCGGTATGAAAATCCCAAAGACTTCACGGATCATAACAACATATGGGAGCCGAAAGAAGCAAGAAACATAGAAAAGGCCATATACCGTGCCCACAGAATGTCAACTCTGGTGGAAGGAAAAGGCGAAGGTCCGTAACCACCGCACATGAAAAAAAGAGCGCATAAGCGCCAAAGGCCAAGAGAAAATCAAGAAGATAAGAATAGACGAAGACCCGCACCATTCTCAGAACAATCAACGCAGATTTAAACCCGTGATGAAGAGAAAGAGCTAGCGGAGCTCCTCATTAAGAACAAGGAGATCTTCACCGTCGTCGCCAGCCAGACCCTCCGGGAGTAGACAGAGATACAATTGAACATGTCCTAGACATCAACCCGAAAATGAAACCAAAGAAGCAAATGACAGGAAAAATGTCGTAAGACAGATACTAGCAAAATTTCAAGCGAGGTACGTGAGACTACTCGATGCCAAGGTAATCGAGAAGTCAAATACACCGACCGGGCTAGCAAACGCTGTTCGTCCCAAAAAAGACCCTCCGTAAAATGAGGATGTGCATAGACTTCACAGATCTCAACAAAGCCACCAAGAAAGACAACTACCCCCCCCCGCCAAGAATAGACACCTCCATGGACAAAGCAAAGAGGATGCCGAGGTTTTCATTGCCGGATTGCTATTCAAAGTTACCATCAAATATGGTTAAGAAAAGAGGATGAAGAAAAGACCAGCCACGACACCATTCGAACATACCGCTTCGTCCGAATGCCGTAGGGCTTGAAAACGCAGTGCAACCTTCGCTAGAATGACAGTAAAGTCTTGATCCGGGCAACTACGCAAAAACATGATTGCGTATGTCGATGATCTCATAGTTATGAGCAAAAAGAGCAGACCACATCTCCGACTTACAAGAAACCTTCGTGAACCTGAAGAAGTCGGGCCTCAGGCTGAACCCCGAAAAGTGTGTGTTTGGAGTCACCAAGGCGAAGGTCCTAGGATACATAGTAAGTTCAAGGAGTCAAAGCAAACCCCGAGAGAAAACAAAGGCAATCAGAGACATGGCGGAGCCTAAAACCAAGAAAGAAGTTCAAAAGTTAACAGGGAGAATAGCAGCCCTCAATAGATTCATCTCCAAGTCAGCAGAAAAAAGCCTCCCATTCTTCCAGGCCCTGAGGGGAGCAGGAAACATCAAATGGGGAGAAGAGCAAGCGAAGGCCTTTAAAAAACTCAAAGAATACCTACAAGAACAAATTTAACAAAGAGTCGCATCTAATTAAGAGAAACCCATATTCCTATACATCGCAGCTTTCGATCACACGCCATTAGCGCAGTTGGTAGTCCAAGAGAAAACGAAAATGATCGCATCATCCAAATCCCAATATATTATGTATCGGAGGCACTCACAGGAGCAAAGATAAACTACACAGAAATAGAGAAAATAGCATACGCCCTCGTGATAGCATCCAGGAAGCTCAAGCACTATTTCCACTCATACAAAGTGATAGTGCCCACTTCACAACCACCGGCGGAGGTCCTAAGAAACAAAGAAACCCTCAAGAAGAATCGCGAAATGGGCAGCGAGCTATCTCGCCAATTAACATTTGTGCAATGATTCGCGATAAAAATCACAAGTGTTGGCAGATTTTGTAGCAGAGTGGACACCGCACAATCAACAAAAAAAGCAAACCGGCCGGGCCGGAGCTATGGACGCCTACACCGATGGAGCCGCGGGGCGTAACGAGCAGGCCTCCGCCGTGGTAATGTCGCCACAGGAGTCGATCATACTCGCCACTCTACCGAGTGTACTCAAACAAACAATACAAAGAGAATATGAGGGGCTCATATTAGGGCTCACAAAAGCAAAGGCTTACGGGCGCAAAATTAGTAGAAGTCGAATTGCACTCGATGCTAGTAGCAGGCCAAGTAGAAAAAGAATGCATGGCAAGAGAGCCGGTTGTAAATTACCTAGCTGTGGTCGTGGCAATGGAACGAAGATTCTAAGGATTCACCGTAAAAATTCATACCAAGAGAGCAAAACAACGAGGCGGACGCCCTCTAGCAAAGGCAAAGAAGAAACAACCTCCTCGCGATGCCACGTAACACCATCTACAATGTGGTGCATAAACCAAAGAATGTAAACAATGAAAGTAGCATTCGTAATCGTTATGTTGGTAGAAGGCTAAGATTGGAGACAAGCAATACCGATAACCTCAACAACGTAAGTTACCCGTAAAAAACGGCTTTAGGCCACTAGAACGAAGTTAGAACAAGAAGCTACACGCCATCGATGGCCAACTCTTCAAAAGAGGGTTGGTTCACCCAATGCTCAAGTGCATCTCACAAAGCGAAGGCATAGAGCTACTCAAGGAAATACATGCCGCATCCGAGGATCCCACATCTGACCAAGGGCACTATTTGGCGAAGGCCATCCGCCAAGGATTCTACCGCCCACACACATAAAAGACGCCAAGCAAAGAAATCGCCAAGACATGGCTTGCCAAAACTTCGCACCACACCGTAAAAGCCCTTCAGCCAGAAACACAACCGATACCTCCGACCGCCATTGCGTAGGTGGGGAATTGACATTGTTGGTCCGCTACCGACAAAGACAAGGAGGAAACAAGTTCGCAGCTTGTAGCAAATAATACTTTACCGATGGATAGTGGCAAAACCACCGCAAAAATCACCTTCGATTCCATAATCAAGTTCCCATCGCGTAACATAATCTGCAGATTCGAGTGCCAAGAAAGGTAACAAAGAGACAACGGCAAGCAATTTGACTCGCATAAGTTCGTGAGATTTCGCCCCCAAATGGGAACAAAGATAGCCTTCGCGGCCGCTTTATCACCCGTAATCAAACGGGCAAAGGGAAAGAGCAAACGGAATAATATTCTCCGCGATCTCAAAAACTCTATTCAACCTTCTGAAGGGCAAATGGGCGCACGAACTACCCAGTGGTTATCTCGTCCCACAACACAACATCTTCGCACGCCACCGGTATACCCCATTCAAGCTCATGTATGGAGAAGAAGCAATGCTCCCGTGAGGAGCTAAAACACGAAAGCCTCCGCCATGAAGCACAAGATAGCAGAGGACGAGGACTACGCAAAAAGAAACACTAGAACAAACAAGGCTAGAAGTCAGGGAAAACATTCGTAAGTACCAAAGGAGACCAAAAATGGAGAGACAAAGAAAGTCCGCAAAAAAACACATCCAAGATGGAGATCTCGTACTTAAGAGGAAACCAAATGCTTCAAACGTGGGAAAATTGCGTGCAAAATGGGATGGCCCATTCATCGCAAGAGCAACAACAAGACAAGGGGCCTTCCGTCTTCCTCGACGACGGAGGCAACACCTCCCCACCACACTTGAATGTGGACAACCTACGCTAGTACTATGTGTAAGGCCATACCCCGCAAAGTATAAGCGAGGATAGCCATTGCTTTACTTTCACGCAAAATAGCATTAGACTTTCTTTTTACAACAACCCAAACAGCCTTGCACTCTTTTCCTCATCGGGAACTCCTAGCGGAGGTGAGGTTTTTAATGAGGCAAGACTAATGTAAAATCCTCTCAAATATAAAGAGGAAATTTCCCCAAAGCACAAACTTACAAGTCGAAAAGTGACTAGCAACGAAGTCACGTAATTCGACAAAGGCTTAATTTAGAATGCTCGAGAGACATTTTTATGAAAAAGAACGCCAAGGTTCAAACATAAAAATGACCTCCAAGGACCAAGCAAAGGGTCCCTAAAATCCTCAAAAAGTCCTACCCGGCGTAGGCATCGAGGTGGCACAACGCATGTGTCAAAAACAAATAGCTGAAAAAGACCGGCCCACTTCAGCATCACCGAGCCTCCGCCAATAAAGGCATCAAGAGGATCGCATATAAGATTTCATACCAAGTCGAGAAATCTTTCCCTTTGTTTATTACATTTATACAAGTGCTTGACATTGTGTCAAGCCGAAGGTAAAAAACACCTTCGCAGAAGATGGTACAAGGGTAGCGGAGGAGTAAAAAAGAAAACAAGACACACCTGCCGCCAAACTAGGCAAATGCACACATGCCGCGAAAGGATAGAAAGCTTCGCTAGTCCACACGCCCTCAAGCTTCACAAGCATCACACCACCTCGAGAAGATGGAACCGCAGGCGCATAATACGCCAGAAGATCGCAGGACGAGATCAACACCACCGCAGGGCAGCAGCCTTCACCGTGCCCCACAAGGGAGTCTTCGCCAAATGCCGACGCCGCCTCGCATAAACAACAGACCGCCATAGGAGCCTTTCACCATAGCAGCCTCCGCTTAGCCGGAGGCAAAGTAGACCAAGACACTCTAGCGAGGCCTAGCCCAGAGTGCAAACCACACAAACCACCAAAGCTCATCTAAGAAGAATTAATAGTTCGCCCGTTTTAGTCCGGGCTTCCGTACCAACCAATAAGAGGACAACTAGATTGGCATCCCGCACCACCCCTTACGAACCCCTTACACGGTATCCAAATTTACCCTCACTAGGCCACCACTAGATCGCCCATAGTATCTAAATGATCCAGTGGGGAGACAACAAATGGGGTTTTATACTAACCCAACTTACCAAACAAACCTAACAAAGGACAATAACAATAAGTCCAATTAATGACTTAGGCCCTATAAAACAAGAGACCCTACCCCCACCATTCACCGTAAACCATACAACTTACACCCATCTCAAAAAACAACAAGTACTCAAGAAAAATTGAAAGCACTTCATGAGTGCGGATGTCGACCTCCGCCAAATAATCGAAAACAACGAAAACCGTGTAAGAAATCGAATGACTCGCATTTGGGCAACAACAGGGGGAGACCGCATAAGAATTGTGAACATCCCCCCCCTGAGCTAGAAGTTCTTGCAAAGCAACCAAA